>VIAB01000654.1:156359-169280 GCA_009801035.1 Oophaga pumilio
AAAAAAAAAAAAAAAAAATTAAAGAAAATAATATTTGGAATCTTGCGTCTGCAAAAGTCTGGTCTATCAGAATATAAAATTAATTAACCATACAGTAAAAGTATATGTTTGGTGTGATTCATGAGTATGTTTAAGGGTTAGTGCACAAAACATCTTTTTCAGGTGGTTTCTGCCTGGAACCTGTCTGAAAATGCTAAACATGTCAAAAAGAATGAACACGTGCACAACAATGTCAAAACAGCTTCCTGGGCATATGTTCTGTCTTTTGTCACTTCTTATAACTGCTTCAGTCTTCGAAAGCCGGTAAAAGAAGTGACCAGACCATTCTTCTGACGGCTTCCCCTTGTAAGCCACCATTATTTTACATATAGAATGTTAGAAAAAGATGACGATGAGAAAACCACCACAAAAGACGTCCAATAGTCCGATAAGACACTTCAGGTAAAATCTAATAAAAACTATGCGTGCGTGTATTTTTTTATATAGATAGAAAGAGAGATGGGAACGATTGATGGATTAGATAGATAAGATAGATATAACATAGATAGATATGGGATGGATAGATATGACAGATATGAGATAAATAGATAGAAGATAGATATGACATAGATGAGATAGATAGATATAAGATAGATAGATAGATATGACATAGATATGAGATAAATAGATATGAGATAGATAGATATGATAGATAGATAGATATGACATAGATATGAGATAAATAGATATGAGATAGATAGATAGATAGATAGATAGATATGATAGATAGATATGATAGATAGATATGATAGATAGATAGATATGACATAGATATGAGATAAATAGATAGAAGATAGATATGATAGATAGATATGACATAGATAGACTTTTGTGTTGTTTATAAACCAAGTTGCAGGACAATAATGTATTAGACGGTGCCACATTATTGTAGTATTACAGTTCTGGTTACATTGGGTCTACCCTGTCACTAGCACATGCCTGTCAGTGCTTCATTACACTGTATTAACAGAAAGAATCCATCTTTCTTGTCTCCATTTTTATTCACCTTACACTTTTCATTTCTTTGCACTTCAGAAAGCCCCATAAATGCAGGCATACTAAACCCAGGTAATTCCTTTATGTGATACTACCTTGTTAATCAGATTACACAACCAAGGAATGAATAAACAATATCTGGCCGCTTATTGTTTTTTAACAACCTTGTTAAGCTACATAAATAATTTTGCATATTCTGGCCAGCATCGGCTGCCGGATCATGAGCCCTAGGAGACTCTTCTCAACCTACACTTGTCCCTGTGGTCTTAGGACACATCCTCCTTAACCTCTGCTGTGTTTCCGGAAAGGCTCCACAGGCTGTGTGTGGGATGAATTGGTTTATTTAGTTTTTTGGCTATAATGAGCACAGTAGAGGAAGACGATCATATCAGAAATAGGCAGAACGTTTTGTTTATTTGAAGGTAATTGTGATAAGATGAGTGCAGCTCCGGAGGTAAATACAGAATATTTTTTCATAATTAAAATGGGAACAAATAATATTTGTTTTCACTTTCCAGTTCACACGCAGCCAAAACTCTGCAAGATAATGCTGAGCATGCATATAATTTATCAGGGGCAGATAGCAACTTAGAGGGCCCCTGTGCAAGAGCTGTATATGGGCTCCTTGTTTTCCATCTGCCAATTTGGTGGCTGTGGAGCACTAGTCATACACTATTCATTCATGGTTCTTCAACTAATTCTTCATCAATGTCGACGACGTGTATAATAAACAGTAGGGGACGCTATTATTTTAAGTAACTTTGCAATAAGCTCTTTGCCTTCAATGCCCCTGTACGGCTAAGATGTTCGCCCCTCCTATGAAGAAACTATGGCACTAATTAATTACTGTATTTGCGCTTTCTTACCTAGATTTTGGTGTTTTAAAGAGGTTATCCATTACATTTACATTAATGGCCTATGCTTAGGCTAGGTCATCAATATTTGATCAGCCAGGGTCCTACACCCAGCACCCCCGCCTATCAGCTCAGCTGTTACCGGTGTCGGAGGTGTCCGCTGCTGGCTGGAAGTACTCACTTGCCAGGCTGCTCTGTATTCTGGTAGTGGCCTGTGGCTTGGTACTATACATTCGTCTCCTATGCAAACCAGTAGGAAACAGATGTGTAGTAACAAGCTCGGCCACTGCAAGTAGACGGAGCTGCTTGGCAAGTGAGTATTCCAAGCCATTGGCTGCATACAACGATAACAGCTGATCGGTGGGGGTGCCGAGTTTCTAATTCCGGCCTATCAGACATCGATGACCTACCCTAAGGACAGACCATAAGTGTAAAAGTAGTGCATAACCTCTTTAAGCTTATTTTTGATTTGCACCAAATTCTTCTTTTACTTTGTGACTTTCTAAGTCTGTTTTACATGTGTTCACAATTGTTTTATTTTTTCATGTTTTATGCTCCTGGGGAAGGAGGAGGGACAGCCTTGGTATAACAGGAGATCAGTAAGGCTGGTGGCCCAAACCTCCTCACCTTTAGAGGTACCTTTGGGAGCAGGGATAGTTGGGGTCCAAGCCCTAGGAACAGTGCTTGGCCCCTTTCACTATTTATATACAGCGTAACAGGTGTTGCATGTTCACCTGCTATTGATTTGAATAGGAGGCAGATGCCACTACCAGAAGACAGAGCAGCTCGGCAAGTGAGTAGTTCCATCTGGAGGCAGCCGACATCGGTGACAGCTGATCATCGGTGGCAGCAGGTCATCAGTGTAAAAGTAGTGGACAAACTCTTTAAGCCCTCCAATGATGAATCGGGCCTTATTTGTGTGTTTACGTGTACAGTCATGGACAAAAGTTTTGAGAATGACAAAAATTAATTTTTACAAAGTCTACTGCTTCACTTTTTCTAATGGCAATTTGCATATACTCCAGAATGTTATAAAGAGTGATCAGCTTAACAGCAATTACTTGCAAAGTCAATATTTGGCTAGAAAATGAACTTTATCCCCCAAAACACATTTCAACATCATTGCAGCCCTGCCTTAAAAGGACCAGCTAACCTCTTTTCAGTGATTGCTCCATTAACACAGGTGTGGGTGTTGATGAGGACATGGCTGGAGATCAATCTGTAATGATTAAGTAAGAATGACACCACTGGACACTTTAAAAGGAGGCTGGTGCTTGGCATCATTGTTTCTCTTCTGTTAGCCATGGTTATCTCTAAAGAAACACGTGCAGTCATCATTGCAATGCACAAAAATGGCCTAACAGGGAAGAGTATCGCAGCTAGAAAGATTGCACCTCAGTCAACAATCTATCGCATCATCAAGAACTTCAAGGAGAGAGGTTCCATTGTTGCCAAAAAGGCTCCAGGGCGCCCAAGAAAGACCAGCAAGCTCCAGGACCGTCTCTTAAAAGTGTTTCAGCTGCGGGATCGGGCTACCAGCAGTGCAGAGCTTGCTCAGGAATGGCAGCAGGCAGGTGTGAGTGCATCTGCACGCACTGTGAGGCGGAGACTCTTGGAGCAAGGCCTGGTCTCAAGGAGGGCAGCAAAGAAGCCACTTCTCTCCAGAAAAAACATCATGGACAGACTGATATTCTGCAAAAGGTACAGGCAGTGGACTGCTGAGGACTGGGGTAAAGTTATTTTCTCTGATGAATCCCCTTTTCGATTGTTTGGGACATCAGGAAAACGCCTCATTCGGAGAAGACAAGGTGAGCGCTACCACCAGTCTTGTCTCATGCCAACTGTTAAGCATCCTGAAACCATTCATGTGTGGGGTTGCTTCTCAGCTAAGGGAATCGGCTCTCTCACAGTCTTGCCTAAAAACACAGCCATGAATAAAGAATGGTACCAGAATGTCCTCCAAGAGCAACGTCTCCCAACCCTCCAAGAGCAGTTTGGCGATCAACAATGCCTTTTCCAGCATGATGGAGCACCTTGCCATAAAGCAAAGGTGATAACTAAATGGCTCAGGGAAGAAAACATAGAGATTTTGGGTCCATGGCCTGGAAACTCCCCAGATCTTAATCCCAGTGAGAACTTGTGGTCAATCATCAAGAGACGGGTGGACAAACAAAAACCTAAAAATTCTGACAAAATGAAAGCACGGATTGTGCAAGAATGGACTGCTATCAGTCAGGATTTGGTCCAGAAGTTGATTGAGAGCATGCCAGGGAGAATTGCAGAGGTCCTGAAGAAGGGTCAACACTGCAAATATTGACTTGCTGCATTAACTCATTCTAACTGTCAATATAAGCTTTTGTTACTCATATGTTTGCAATTATTATATTTCTGTCTGTGATAAAAACATCTGTCAAACACACATAAAAACCAGAGGGCAGCAGATCATGTGAAAATATAATATTTGTGTCATTCTCAAAACTTTTGGCCATGACTGTATGCCGACTGATGTATAGATATATTTGTTTAGGCTGTAAACAGCATAGGAATGGCACGTTCACCCATAATGGCTAAATCTGGTTTAAATAATAAAATGTATGCAGCTTTTTGAATTTTTTTGACACAGTTGTGGTTTTTATAATGAATCACTTTTATTTTATATGTTCACCACAAACACATTGAAAAGTGTAACAAAATATTACCATAGGCTAGAATCACATATGCAGTTGTCAGTGTATCTTCGTATAGGTTTTTGGACCAGAGGAGTGGATACAAAAGACATGATGTATCCATCTTTTCTTTATACTTTTTCTTTTCTTTTTTTTTTTTCACTTCTGGCTTTGGAAAAAAAAATGTATCAAACGCTACATATTTGATTAATATATATTCAAACCTACTGTATGTTTGCTGAAAACATTTTGTTTTTGCCTTTCCTGCTCATAAATAAACTGATACTGTTTTACAGGCAACTGCTAAATTTTTGCAATTTGCTAATACTGGTCTGAAATAACCCCAGCGGACTGAAAGCCTGTGTACTAAACTGATAGGCCGGGTGCCACGATCCGGAACTAGCAGCGCTTTGGACACAGCGCATGTTGGTTGCTTCCAAAGCGCTGCCGTCTATTGAACGCATGTGAATCCGCTTGTGTTCACTGAACCATATGGACTTACCTCGTCCAATACATTCTATTGATGTAATTTCTCTTCCGGAGACCAGAGTCCCTGCAAGATAAATTGACATACTGAGGTCTGGAAAGACGCGCAAGTCAGTGTCCGCGGGTGATCTGCGGGCGACTGTGGACTCGTAGTGTGTCATGTTAGTTAGGCTTTAGTGTCACTGCTGTAAGTGGCGGTAGGGCACAATGATATCTGAATTCTGTTACCAGCTGCAAAGCTACATGAAATTAAACCAGTAGCCACGAGTGGCACATGTAGGCCACCGTCACACGATCAGTATTTGGTCAGTATTTTACCTCGGTATTTTTCAGCCAAAACCAGGAGTGGGTGATAAATACAGAAGTGGTGACGTGTCTCTATTATACTTCTCCTCTCACTGTTCCTCTCCTGGTTTTGGCCTACAAATACTGAGGTAAAATACTGACCATGTGCACATGGCCTTAATCTAATATCTGTATTGCTTCATTTCAGCTTTTTATATAACAGTTTCTTTAGTTCTGGAATAAAACGAAAATTACACATATAAACATAGAAAGCGTTGAGCAATCCTTTGCTGAAGAGCAGGTCACCCTCCATCTGGAAAACAATGACTCGCACATATTGGTATTTCAGTATGAGGTACAAGCCTCCGGTCCTCCGGCAACATTGCATGCTGTGGGCTTCTTGTCATCCCCTTAGGAGTGTGGCTGACTTTTATTTGCTGTGTTCTGTGACTTGCGTGTGCGTGGGTATTACAAGCTGTGATTCCAGACTTCCCCTCCCCAGACTCTGACCGCTTCATACAGCAGTATGGTTCTGTGTGGTTGAAAAGAAGAGTCTTCTTAAAAGACACATTTGCTTGATTATAAATTGGATGAACCTTCTCCCAGTATGAGAAGTTTGTATATGTTCTTGCTTACAGACCAATCATTTGATTTATTTCACCAGAACACCAAGGATATACTGTAGGTATCACTGAATTAAATTTTTTTTTCCATTTTTATAGTAATGTTTTCACCCGTGTAAAGCATGCCATACATGTTGTGGATTTCATAAGGCTATGTTAGATTAGCTGCTGTCTGAAAAACTATGGAAAATCCTTAATGAGATCTCACTACAGTCATATTTATGCCACAGCATGGTAGGACTTCATAATTATGGACCATACTTATGTGTGTTGTAAGAAGGTCACTGGTAAAATACTGGAGGGGAGATTTGTGTCACTCATAATGTTAGCCTCAGTGATATGAACCTGGAAAAATGCTCCTGCATAATAAGTTCTGAGAGAGGTTAATCAGCCTTAGGTTGGGATCACACATGCAAGAAACTCGCACGAGTCTCTCGCATCACCACCCGGCACTCGGACCGGAGCGTGCTGCTGCATGTATTTCTATGCAGCCGTACGCTCTGGTCCAAGTGCCGGCGGCAATGCTGGGTGTTGATGCGAGAGACTCGTGCAAGTTTCTCACATGTGTGATCCCAGCCTTTTTAAGGGTTTTTGGGGTTTTGTGAACAGCTGCAGAGTGGGTGGGAGGCTGTTCCCCATATATCCACTCCAGGGTGTGGTCCAGAGGCTAAATGTCCAGTATGTCTGGAGACAAGATCTCCAGAGCTGTGCTCGTGCTAGAGAGAACTGAACCATATTTTTTCTCTGAGCTGGCGGACCCCCACAGCTACACAGACTGTACTTTGTTTTTCCCGTTATGCCAGAAGGGCCGTGTTTTATTACTTAACATTGCACTGGTTTATGCAGTACATTTTAATAAACTAGTTGAAAACTTAAATGGAAAGTGTTCCTGTGACTACCTCTTTGAGCAGTTGCTGGAGCCTATCTGCCACAGTGTGTATATTCCATATAATATGTTTTATGTATGTTCATATGTTACATTTCTGCAGTGTTTATTTTTTCTGCAGCCAAAACCTGGTCTCTTGGCTGTAAAAACACTGCTTCCAAAACACTTGTTATCCAGCATTATCACTGCATATTTGCAGCATTTTTTTGCCTAATTTTTTTGTGCGGATCACATATGTGATTTGTCTGCTGTATGTATTTAATAAAGTTAGTTCTATTCATCAAAACACTGCAAAAACGCTCAGCACTTTCTCATTACTTTCAATCGGTGAAAAACTGCAAAAATGCTGAAAGAAGTGACATGCTGCAGATTGTAAAAACGCGGTAGTTTTCAAATTCAGTCAGGTAAAAAACAAGCATGTGGATGAGATTTCTGAAACCTCACAGCTTTTTCTGGTACTATAAAAAGCTTTTAATTTTCATAAAAAGATACAAAAAACGCAACAAAAACATAATGTGTGAACATAGTCTTTTGCATCTAAAATAAAAGTTAAGCTGCTATTTCTACTAATCCATTGCACACCCATGAGTTTTCCTATTACAGACTGTGTTTTCTGATTCTGCAGTCATACTGACATCCATCTGTGTCCATCTTTGTTGCTAACCTACAAAATGTCCATTAGTAAGTAGAGGATGGAGGCACGGGAGTGCAGTCATCAGGATACAGCTTTAGAATACCTTTTTGTTATCTTTTACCATGGAGACTCATAAAACTGTAGACACAAAATTAAAATAATTACTTCCAAAGGTAGACATGCCCTTAGACCGTTTACCGTGACATCATGGCGTAATCACTTCCTAGTGGACTTCCCACCGTCCATTAGGACATAAAAAGGTCGTGATTATTCACGCCGGGATCATAGTCCTAGAGCTCGCACTGTCTAAAGGCTCGTACACAGGACCGTATAAATCGGACGAGTGATATCCGTGAAAAAGATAGATAGCACTCAGATCAATGTTATTCAATGGAGCAGTGCAGATCAATAATTTTTTCCACTGACTGAATCTGCGTGTGAAAAAATGGCAGCATGCATGATTTTCCTTTGAAAACCGGATGAGACTCTCTATGGGTGTGAGAAAAAAATCATTCAACTTTTCTTGATGAAACTGTGAATGATTTTTTATACTGTTGTGTGAACCTATCGTAACAACGTCCAATGTCCCCTCTTACAAGGATATAGCAGCGGAGACTGAGTGAAGTCAGTGTTTTCAGCAGCTCAATTAACTCATTATATGCTGTAGTCAGTAGCATCTAATGCATGTAAGGGGTGTGACAGAGGGTGATAGTGATCATGGGGAGCCAATGGTCGCTATTGGAACAGAGGCCTAACAATGACCTCCGATGTGCCATAGATGAAAGCATAAGGCCACGTGCACCTGTTGAGTATTTGTTGCTTTTTTTACCTTAGTAATTGTAAGCCAGAACCAGGAGTGGGTGATAAATACAGAAGTGGTGACGTGTTTCTGTTATACTTTTCCTCTGATTGTTCCTCTCCTGGTTTTGGCTTACAAATACTGAGGTAAAAAAGTCACCAATTACTGATAGTGTGAATGTGGCCTAAGGCAGCCTGGAAAGAGAACACTGACAGGCTAGATAATGCTCGTCACCACATAAGTTGGGCAGGGTATTTACCATGCAACCAAAGAATCGCATGTTCAAGTCCCCTTGGGGGAATAATAAACTCACGCAGTCAAATGCTTCAGGGAGAAAATGATCTTTATTCTCCCCGCCAGCATTTGGAATTCAGTCATAGGGATGAGACAGTCACCGCTCTGAGTATACATAGCGGCCACTGTTACCATGTCCCTAGCTCTGACTGACAGCCACATTGTAGAGCCAGTGTCAGTCACGGCTGGGGGATCAGTTACAGCGTCCTTTCTCTATACTCAGATCGTGACTGAACCGGCGCCATCCCCGCTCTGTGACTGAATACCAAATGCTGGCGAGGAGAGTAAAGATCACTTTCTCTCCGCAGCATTCAGCTGCGTGCAGGCTCCGGGCAGCATCATAACGCTGTTAAACTGCAGATTAACCCCATATCTGCAGGTTAACAGCGGTATTCCTGGTGACAAGTTCCATTTAAAAAAAATGTACTACAAGAGAACAATGGTATAAAAGTTTCTATCTCTCTCATAAAGCTAATATAGCCACTAAAGCTCAGGAAACTAGTTATAAAATAGTATCTAGATGGTATCGTGTTCCTTCGGTCTGACATAAATGATTCCCGGGAGTATCCAACTTGTGCTGGCCATGTGGGTTCGATGTCGCATATATGGTGGGTGTGCCCGGCCTTGTCGGCCTTCTGGGAGGGTGTTCTTAAAGCGATTAAAGAAATGACGGGGGTGTCAATCCCTAAAAGCCCGGAAGCAATTCTACTATTTATGTTTCCCATGCCTAAGAATGCTTTTAGGAAATCATTATTGAGGCACCTTCTTCAGGCCGCTAAGGTGGTAATTCCACGACACTGGAAGTCCTTAGACCCGCCATCGCTAGAGGAATGGTTTGGGGAGGTGGCTAGAGTTCACCGGATGGAATCCCTGATAGCCCATACACAAGAGGCAGCTAACAAAGTGGCTGCCAAATGGTTTCATTGGGAATCCTTCTTATCCTCATTGATGTACCAAAATATGCTAAGATAATTTCTACCTTATCCTTTTACGATATTTGATATGCCAGTATAGTACATACTCTGTCTGCCTTAGTGATTTGTCCTCATGGTACT
This sequence comes from Oophaga pumilio, assembly GCA_009801035.1. Classification (NCBI taxonomy): domain Eukaryota; kingdom Metazoa; phylum Chordata; class Amphibia; order Anura; family Dendrobatidae; genus Oophaga; species Oophaga pumilio. Next base: position 165,977 of record VIAB01000654.1, read on the forward strand.
TATAAACATTTCTTCTCTTTTCTTTTCTTCTTGTTACAGGATTTAGTTTAACAGATTGTCAATTGTCTTTTGCAAACTACTATTGATACCGTATGGAGTTGTTTGTTTTCATGTAACGAAACAATTCTCTATTTCAGTACTTACTATGCCATATGGTGTGTTCGTTTGAACCTGTTGATATGTTTGTTTTAGTTGTGTATTGTATTATAAAACAATAAAAATTTTGAAAAAGAAAAACAATGTACAAGACCTAATGAGAAAATCTAATTTTTCAGAAAAAAATTGATTAACCTAATAATCTAATGTTTAATCTATCACCGCATCCATAATAACATGTAATACATTATTCATCCTGCTCAGTGAATGCCGAAAAAAAACATGAGAAACTACAAAATTGCCATTTTTTTGCCATTATGTGTAACAAAATTAAATAAAAAATGCTAAAAAAAAGCATGGATCCAAAATAAGACCAATAAAATATAGGTCTCATAAAACAACAAATGAGCCTCACACATCTCTGCAAACGAATGAAAAAGTTATGGCTCTCAGCTAAGGTGCAAAAAAAATTTTTTTCCTGGTGTAAAAGCAGGAAAATTGGATAGCAATCCTAACAAGCCTTACTATAAATCTGTATCTTTATCCTGCAGTTTTTTGTGTTCATCCCTCGGTACGAACTCCATTGTCGGAAAAAATGCTAAACTTATGAGAGTATGGCAACAAAAAAACAAAGGATTTTTTTTCAAACAAAATATTTATAGTATAAAAGTAATAAAAACCTAAACTATATAAAATTAGTATTGCAATAATCGTGCTGACCTACAGAATAAAAATAAAATTTAAAATGTCCAAAAAAACAACAGAATAGCTTTTTTTATTTCTTCCCATAAAGAGTTAATAAAAGTAAGGCCTTCATTTTATTTATTCCAAAATAGAGCCACTGACCAACACAACTCATCCAGTAAAATATACATATTTTGTTATATATTAAATCCACATTGGGTGAAAATAATTATTAGGAAATAATACCAGAGATGCTAATAAAATAACATTGATGCTTCTAGTACTGAGACGTTTCTTCAGAACTTTTTGTTTCACTTTCCATCAACCAGATTTTGCTTTAATCAATGTTGAAAGGCATTTAATTGGACCAAAGAATATTCCTAACCAAATCTGTGTAGGTAAACTCCATGTATCGTTATGCTGTTTGCTTCACTTTGTGTAGTTTTAGCCTTAGGCTTTGCTTCAGAGCTTCATTGGAAGGAATCTTTGTAAACCCAAGCGGAAATAATGTGGTCTGTGTATGTAAGAGAATTTTTCCTGGAGATTTACATTCATCTAAGCTTTTAATATGTTTAACCTTTTCAGAACCTATGAAAAGAAAGCACAGTACTCTTATATACTCGAGCAGACTGCAGACTATGCCGATAAAAGGATATGTTATATGGAAAGTATATTATACAAACTAGTATATATATGTGTGTATTGTGTATATATACAGTATGTATATGTACAGTTATGTGAAAAAGTGTTTGACCCATCCTGATTTCCTATTCTCACACTTACAGTTGAAACAAAAAGTTTACATAGACTATATAAAATAAAAAGACACACATGCATGTCTTTCTCAATATCTGACATCAAATCAGAATAAATCTTTCCAGTTTTAGGTCAATTCGGATTACCATAATTATTAATATTTACCAAATGGAGAGATCTCAAAAATTCTCTTTGGAAAAGGCACCTTAAAATATCAGAGACCTGGAGCACTTTGAAAAAGATGAGTGATCCTATTTTCTAGTTGAGGGGGTGTAACTCAACTAAACTTGTTGATGATTAAAGGAAGAGAATGATTGCAATTATTTATCCCAAAGAGTGTGCAACCAAATATTAAGACAACAGAAATAGACATGTGTATAACAAACATAAGTAATTGCAATAATTTTCTGGGAGCAATACTTCATTTTCTTGTACAATTTCAATGGTGCCAACACCTTCGGCCATGACTGTATATACTCCAGTAGGTCTCCCAAAAATTCCTACAGTGCTAGCCCTTTACATAAAGCTACATATGATAAATGTATTATTGAATGTTAACATCAGAATGGTCCTCTCGCATGTCCAAACGACGCCATAACAAAAATCTATTATTTTACATTATTGAATATCATGCAGTTTTGAATGTTGCTCAAACCCTCAAACTTTTTGGCACATTACTGACTGATATCCTATAAATGAGCCACAAAGAGAAGTGAATAACAATTGTGCTGTTTTGCGCTAGTTTCCAGTTATTAACTCCTTATGTTTAGGCATTTAAAAAAGAGCGATCATCAGAAAATGACCTACTTTTTATATTAGGCTGTTGCGTTACATGTATTTGTTTTTTATTGTGCCAATGTTTTTTAAATTCTGATCTCTTAAAACAAATCAAAATTTATACTCTAACAATTTTCACACTGGTCATTGGAGCTTTTTTAGACTCATACTTGCTATCCTTTCAGGAAGAATTTTCAGCAAAGCTTCTTATCATCAGAGAAGGATTACAATGATGGCTAAGGTTCCCGTTACACATAGCGATCCCGACAACGATATGCACTTGTCAGGATCGCAGGTGTGTCGCTACATGATCGCTGCTGAGCTGCCAAACAGGCAGCGATCAGGACAGCGATCAGGACAGCGACTACGCAGGTAACAAGCGACGCATGTCGCTTAGTTACCCGCAGTGTACCTTAGATACCAGCGCGCTGGTGCAGGGAGCTGGTAACCAAGGTACACATCGGGTTTATAGGCACCACACGGCGCTTAAAAACCCGCTGTGTACCTTGGTTACCAGCTCCCCTGCATCGGCGCCTGGAAACCTGATTTTTACCTTGGTTACCAGCTCCAGCTCGCTGGTCTCCCGCCTGTCACACGCAGCGATGCGCGCTGGCCAGCGGGAGACCAGTGATCAAAAAATGGTCCAGGACATTCAGCGACACCCAGCAGGGGGGCTGATCGTCACTGAGTGTCACACTAAGCGAGATCGATGGCTAGGTCGCTTCTACGTCACAAAATCGGTGACGTTTCAGAGATCTCGCTAGCGATCTCACTATGTGTAACTGGGTAACGGGGCCTTAACACCTTTATCCCCTTAACGACCGCCAATACGCCTTTTAACGGCGGTCATTAAGGGTACTTTAACCACAGCGCCGTTAATTAACGGCGCAAAAAAGTGAATAGCGCCCCCCGCAGTCAGATTTTCTCCGGGGTCTCGGCTGCCTGGATTAGCCGAGACCCCAGAGAACATGAATCGGGTCGGTTTTTACCG
>VIAB01000654.1:188057-205555 GCA_009801035.1 Oophaga pumilio
GTTGCTACGCTTAGTGTGTAACATCTCTTCCCTCACCAGCTCCCCAAGGTGGAGGTTTCACTACAATATTATTGTCATTTTAAAATTGAAAAATAAACAAAATATACCTAAATTGTATTGCATATTTTAACAAATCTTTAATAGGTTAGAGTAGAGTAGGGCCCGGCCAAAAGAGTCTACCTTGTCGTGGTGGCAGATTAAAAAAATCTTTTGGCCAAAACAAAATCTGCTGGCTATATGTGTGATCTGGTGATTGGAACTGTTAATGTGTGATTGGTGAGAAGTGGAGTTTTTCCAAGAGAGAGCGGTGAGACTGTGGACAGTTGGAGAGGTGGAGCCTGGGTGGGGTGGGATGGAGCCTGGGTGGAGTCTCAAGGGGGCTTTGAAAATTTTCCCAGTATGGGGCCCCGAAATTCCTAGTGGCAGCCCTGAATACGGCACTATAGTAAACTAGTACAGGTTGTCACCATATAAAGAAAGGAGTGTTGTGTGGAGTACCATAGTAAAGGTACCCCTAAACCCTCTATAGCTGCCTCTCCCAACACTGCTATACTTTGCTGTTCAGGAAAAACTTTACCAAGTCTTAACAGCCTCCTGCACTTTAAGGCTATCCGTGTTTTGCTAAAACCTGATGGAAATGTTCCTGATCTGTCTATCTATAAATTATTGATGCCAATATTTTTTATGATAATTTGGAAGTATGTAAATTGATATTAGTAACTTCCTGACTACTACAAATATTCAATATCATACATGAATATTTCACGATAAACCTGCTATTACCGTTTTACTTTCTCGTGGTAAAGTGAAGGATGAGCCCATGGATGTTCTGAAAAAATGTGGAAAAAAAATACGACAATAAAGATAATTTTGTAAGCTGTATGTCTAATTAATACAGCTTTATAGTTACCAAATAATAAATATTATTCCCATACCAGTAGTGCACAAAACCCACTATACAAAGGCCAATATACCAATAGTACCACATACAAGAAATAAATAACATCATCACCACATATTACTACCACATAGTGTCCGAATATAACTACCATCCTGTTACTGAACAAAACTAACTATACCAAGACCAATATAACAATAATACCAGAGCCAAGGGACAAATTGCACCACAATGTGACCACACCACATATTACCACCACATAGTGGCTGAATAATAGTGCCGTACTAATTATAATTTTAAAAATCACAGTGCTGACACTAATATAACCTCCATAGTATGACTGTATATTAAAGGTATCCCTATATATAGTACAGGTAACTCCAGTGACTCACTATCATCTTCAATTGAAGCAATTATTTTTTTTTCTTTTCTTCTTCATCCAGTGCAGACTGTTATGATGACTTTTTTCAGCCACAACTCCTGTACAAAATATAGCACGCAGACATCTATAGCTGATCACTTTTAGAGCACCCTCCCCATATTTTCCTCCAATTGTACAATGCAGTAGTCATGTTCCCCTATATGTCCCTCATACAGTAGTAATTCTTGTGCCCATATACAATAGAACTGCTTACAGTGTGGCACCCATACAGTAGTATTGTCCACCTATTATGCCCACATACGGGTGTAACATCCATCTCTGTGGGCCCGATATAGAAGATACATTTCTCTAAGTGGCCCCATACATTAATGATGTCCCCTTATGTGGTCCCTACATAATAATAATGTCCTAACATATGGCCCCTATACATTAATAATGTCCCCCATGTGTACCCCATATAATAATTCTGGCCCCCATACATTAATATTGGTCATTATGTGGTCCCCGTGGTGCACTTACAGTGCTTGCGCTATTTAAAGAAAAATATCAACCTAATCTAATCCCTCTTTAGTAGAATGCATGTTTAAGCATAAATGAAGCTTTGTTTGTTGCAGTGAAATATGCAAGCACAAAAAAAGAAACATCATATGCAAAATCCAAACGAGTCCAGAATAAATCTGAAGCCTTTTTACTAATTGTAAGACCTTAGAGACTTGAGGCAAGACTTATCTCCCAATTGAGTATTGCTCTGCCGTTTTTTTGTTTTTTTTCGGTTTTTGTTTTTTGGAAGGTTTGTTACTAGTAAAATGTTGCCATGTGATCTATGACATCATGTAAAATAATTAGTGAAATTTAGATTATGCGCAATTTCTCACTAGGAATAAGTAAGAACCTGTCCCTGCTCCCAGGCACAGTGGCTCAATCCTCTTCCTCTGTTTGCTGGCTGACTTCTTGCTCCACACTTACTTTACTTACTTTGTGACATCACAGGAGGCACATTAGTTTCACACCGGTATCAAGTTGACATCATTACATTGGAGTGCTCTGAAGCTTTAGGGCCCTGATGGGACCATGGCTGTAGTATAAGTGTGAGGCAAGGAGCCAGCAGCTTTCTGCTCCACAATAGTTTTAACAACTGGAGGTGCACCCTCTGACGTACGTCCTGTTGAATATAGCTGAAGGGGCCCCCTCTCCCACGTTCCTAGTTACACACTCTGCAACGCCAATCATTATGTCTCTACTCATAGATCTCTCCTGCTTGGCAAGGAAACCACATGACTTTCATACAGTGACAACTCTGTGTTAGCGGGGCTCTGTTGGCAGAGTCTGATGCAGGAAGATGCTTAAGGAAACTCATACATAAGCTCTTTGTATTTTGTTTTACACTAGCAGGGCGTCAGTCGTGGCTGGGTAGTGTTCCTGATATGATCACTACTTGAAGAGAACTTGGAGGGACTATTTTGGGGTTAGATACAGTGGAATGAAGGGCTGCTAAGGTATTGGGAATCCTAAGGTGGGTGGGTGGTGTGGTAAGGCTGCTAAGAAATTAAGAAGAATTAAGATGGGACTGATTGCTTTGACTTTTAGCAATGAAGTACAGCCAGCTAAGGCTAAGTTCACATTTGCATATATGTCCGCAGCGTATCATCTGCATACGCAAACGCATGCCAAAACGCATGCAAACGCATGTTTACGCAGCGTTTTTTATCCGCATCATCTTACACATGACGCCAAAAAAAAACGCTGAGTTTGTATGCGTTTTTGCATGCGTTTGCGTTGTTTATGCGCATGCGTTCGATATTTCCAGGTGCTGTAATCAGTTCCTGGACATGCGCAGTCTGAAGTCCGCATGTGCATCGAACGCATCCATGCGCATGTCCTTGCGTACCAATGCATTCCCATAGACAGTAATGCATTTTTTTACGCACTCATCCGCATGACTGCGCATATTTGACGGATTTTTGACACTTCAAAAAATGCAACATGTTGCGTTCGCCGGACACCGCAATACATCACGAAACGACGCATGCGTACGCAAACGTTTGTCCCTGCGTACACCATGTTAAAGATATGTACGCATGACGCATGCGGATCAAACGCTGCACGTACAGACGCAAATGTGAAACCAGCGTAAGATGAATGAGGAAGTGTACAGGAAAAGAAACACAAACCTACAACCTCCAGTGACTTTTAAGTCTCATCTTGCAGTGCATGCTAAAGTTATTTGAATCTTTTTAAATAAATGTGAGCAATCAATCTTCCACCAGATTTGTGCAGCTGATCATACAGCATGTCATTACTGGCTCATACCTTGTGGAGCTGACTCCAAGAACTGGCTAAGATTTGTACAGCTCTGAAATGAGGCCAAGTACAAAGATACATTATACATGATGTTTCCGTAATCCAGATAATGATTTATGGTATGAGATTTAACTTCAGAGACTTTATGATACAGCTTCTTTATGTACTAGTAATACAATAGCTTGACACTCAAAATAGTTGATTATCCACAAGGAGATGAAAGTTGAGAGAATTGCTCTAGAAAGTCTTGCTGTCAACTGCTAAGCACTGGTTGAGTTGAAGTTCCCCAACAGCTGCTCCAAACTTAGTACTAGGTTGCAGGCACATTAACTAATCTTTTTGTTCCTTTTTTTCCTATTCACAGCGACCATTAGAGAAACCTGACGGTTTGGACGTATCTGATCAAAGCAAGGAGCACCCCCAACATCTGTGCGAAAAGTGCAAGGTCCTTGGCTATTACTGCCGTCGTGTCCAGTAAACTGCACACAGATCCTTGGCTAGAGGGCTGAAGCATAATAAGGGAATGGCAACGACACAGTGACTAGCGTATACACTAATAATATGCCTTATGAGTATTAGAATGTAACATTCTTCCTGTGTATGTGTACTATTTGTATTTATGAAGTATTAGGGCTGTTTAACTGTTAACACAGTTGTCATTTGCCTCCAGATTTTCCCCATTTTTCTGGGGTTTAAAAACTTGGGAACTGGATATTTGATAATGCAGTTATTAGTAATTAATCTCTACAATGTGATCTTTCTAGAGGTATATTAGTTATCGAAATATTTTCCATATAAAATGGATACAAATCAGATTGTATGCTGTAACAGATACATACAGATACAAAACAATTTGTAGATTCTTTTTATAGAATGAAATCCATTGACTAAAAGTTTTCAATTGCTGTAAGGTTGGGTTCTCATGTGCCGTTTGTGAGCTAAACAGTATAGTGAGTACAAAAGAGAAAATAATTTTTAATATTTACTTTCCTAAAAGCTGCTGGTATTAAACCGGCCTGAAAAAACAATGTTGAGACAATGCAGCCTCTCTGCAGCTTGACTTCACTGTGCCAATGACTGGTCAATGAGAACTATTTAGTGGTCAGCAAATTAGATCATTTCCAGTTACCTGTGCTAATATCTGTATTTCTGCCCGCATGGGTGTGAAGCATTTTGTGTTCCTTGCAGGTTTCGTATCCTCATTGGAAACCTTATGTAAAGTTTTCTGTTCTCATTCCCTTTCTGACTTTTGGAGGACATTATTTAGTTTTTTTTTGTTCTGACTGCAAACAAAATCTGGATGCAGATGACAACATTAAGTTACCAATAATAAAATACCTACTCCTATTTCCGGGGATTAGGGGACTTTTGTTTACATGTACTTTAGCCTTTTTGCTACTGGAAAAATTCAAGGAAATGTCCACAGCAGCAGAAGGGGTTAGAATAGCAAAAAAACTGGCCCAAACACTGATAAGACGAACACACAGCAAACTGTAATACTGTGTCAGACAATGTTACTTGTTGTGTCTCTAACTTATTCTTCTGCGGGCCAAAAGCACACATAAAACGATAACTGTGAATATGGGGGTGTCCATGGATGAAAATTGTCTCATATCCCTGAGCTACAAGAAATATTTATAATTGTTCTTTATAAGCCACTTTGTAGATTTTGTTTATGTGTCTGTGTATTTTTTTTATTGTTGTGTACTGGATTCTTCCTATTTGCCAAACCTGGGCTGATATTTGGGAAAAACTTGCTCATCAGGATCCTTAGCTTTATACTGTTCCAGGTAGTCACTACTTCGTTGCACGTTGATACTTTTCGCTCAGCATTGTCCCACATCTCAGTATAAGAAAACATAGAAGGATTTTATAAACTGTGGAAAGCTGCCAAACACTGTAAGAGACAGCACTGCACATTATCTATAGGAAAGAGTTGAGGGGTTTGAAAAAAGTGAACGGTCAAGTATCTTAATAGTAATCATCATGAGCCATATTCTGCTGCACTGAATGCCTTGTTACCTAATGCAGCTGAAATAGAAGACCGTAAGGCTACGTTCATATGTGCAGTATTTGGTCAATAGTTTACATCAGTATCTGTAAGCCAAAACCAAAAGTGGAACAATCGGAGGAAAAGTATAATAGAGACACGTCACCACTTCTGCATTTTTCTCCCACTCCTGGTTTTGGCTTACAATTACTAATATAAAATACTGACCGAATACTGATCGTGTGACCGTGGCCTAAGATTGCCCATTCACACAGAAGAGAACAGTTCATCTTCCCTGTAAATCTTGTAATTTAAAATTCTAATTTGGTTCCTTCACTTTCTTTGTTATCACAGACTTATTATTATTATATTTTTTTTAATGTCAGACTAGCACCCTTCTAGATTTATCACCGCTCTCCCATATTGGACAATATATAGAGATCTACAACCAGGAATGTTTCGTGCACAGATTGCATGCATTGATTCTCTGTTGATCACAACAGTATAAAACCTAAAGTATGTCAATGAAAATAGATAGTAATTATAAGGACCAATCGGTCTACACTTTCTGCAGCTTTTCTTAGCAGCGATATAATGGTACGGTACAATTTTAACTTGACTTGATACATATTCTTGCTACATTACGGACAGATTTATGTTAAATTTCTCAGAGGCTGATGCTTTAAAGAATAACTATTAATGTTGAGTAAAGATGGTGGAGATATGCAAGTGCAGGTAATAATGATGACCAATAATTATGGTCACCACAAACGCCTATATTCTGGTTTGGCCGAAGAATGTTATTGTGTGAAAGGAGCATATCCATAGTTTTACTAATGGAGACAAATGTTGGACTGGGAATACCTTGTTTTAGAAAATAACGCTAGTAAAATCTTTGAGACAGGACGTGCTTAACACGGATCATGACTAACGAATAAGTTATACAAGCAATATAATAGTTTCTGATGGGCTTAGAGCTTCATTCCTTATAGGAAGTCTTGCCATTTTACTCACAACCAGGCTTTGATTGGTCATGCTTTCTTGAATTTTTGTGGCTTTACTCAGTCCTTGATATTTGTCATGAACAATAACCATTATTTATTGATGATGCATTGATTAAAAATCTTCATCAAAATACACACAATAATATACACGCACGGTACCGTGCAAAGGTTTTAGAAAGGTGTGAAAAATTTGAAATACTTCTTGCAAAAGTAAGAATGGTTTTATAAGTAGAAGTGTTAAAGACCAAGTGAGTGAGCAAAGAGGAATCTAAATCAAGTCAGTATTTGGTGTGACAGCCTTTGTCTTCAAAACCACTTCAAAGCTTCAGACACCCATATCAGTGGCTTGTCGTCTTTCTATGGTCTCCCACTCTCCATGAATTCTATGGAAGAAACACGTGATAAAAGCCCGCAAAAATTACACATAGAAAAAACAACACTATCATGCATGAACACTAGAAACTTGCTCACATGGAAAATTGAATGTACAAGTGAAACTGCAATTTTTTTAATTTAGGATAATTCTGGTTGTAAAAATCAGATTACAGATTTCACTCATATCTCTAAATAATATAATAGCACCTGACCCAAGAGATAATGACATGGTGTTTTATAATCGACCTGTCTTATTATAATATCAAAGGCCGAGCAATAAAAAGCCCACAAGTTATTCAACCTGGTTGGCGTATCTTGGCATTAATGGGGAAAGGCATGGACTATAGGATTCTAACACTTCTTAAACAGATCATGTGGAGAGATCTGGTAATTCTGTTTGGACAACACCCTCCTATATAATGTGTATCCAAACTACTAGCTGCTCATCCTTTTGTTCTCTGCAAATTAGACAAGAACACTCAGCAGAGGAGTCAGGAGAGATGGCTGCCGGCCAAATGATCGGCCGAACCACCATTCGTCCGACAGCTGCCTGTTGTGTATGAGGCGCTCCTTAGGCTTTGAATCTTTAGTTAATGATATGTGAATGATTATTACATACCTCATTCCAGCTGATCGGCTGAGCTGTCAGGGAATCGGAGAGATAGAGCATGTTCTGTTAGGATATGAGCATCAGATCCGTCTTTTGTGTCTCAAAGATGAAGAAGCATTCTGCACACCTGTATAATAAGAACGATGGATTTATGACTGATCTAGCTACTTTCTAAGGAAGATACTGGCAAGTATTGCACATATGGTTGGGATTTGCAAAGAATAAGTTGGTTTGAAAAGAGGTTTGTTTAGCTGATGTAACAGCCCTGCACAATTTAGCTCATTTTAAAACCAAACTATATCATGCAGTGTTTGGTCTTTTGATCATATTTGTACTACAGTGTTATAAGATTTTTTTTCATAAAGTACCTCGGTTAAAATACGCATCAAAAACAGAATGTCTGAACAAGCCCTAAAAGTTCCAGGTTTGTTGGTCTATCAAGAACTAACTATACAACTCAATTCTTGCATGGCAAGACAGAGACATGGTGAGACAGTCAGGCTGAGAATTGTCCTGGTATTGACCTGTGCTTTTGAGAAGTACTCTGTGTCCCTGAAGAGCTTTTTTGTGATTTTTGTCTCTTTTCCTAGATTATGGGAATCAGGCGTTGGTGAGATATTTTACATGGCCATCTCAATTATGCCTAAAAATATAATTTTGTCAAATAAAAAAAAGAATATTTCCTGCATATGAAGAGACCTATAGAAGGGCATATTAATCCCATAGAGGGTCCCACCCTGTAATAACCACAATAGGGCTTTGTAAGAGCAGCTCTAGGGGGCTCGAGGTGTCCATATATTACCAGTGGAGCCATTCATCTAAATCGCTACCATGTAATACTACAGCTGCTTCCAAGGTGCAAAGGCTTTATGTTTAGCTGAAAAAGGGATCCTATGTCCTGCTCTTTACAGCAGCACAAGCAGACAGGTGGTAGCATTCACAGACTGGCACTGGAGAGTCCGAAAAGACCCCTGCTCAATATGGTAACCAGATCTATTAACGACAAGTGGAGTTGCTTGGCCACGTAACAGATTTTGCCTTCATTTATTGTACTGATAATTGGTATAACCATTGTTAGAGGACAGATGATATCTCTAAATGACTTTAGTGGGTAATAGATGGTATATTAAGCTGGCCATGTGGCGGGATATTGACTACTGCCGACCATCAGAATAGCTTGGTGTTACACAGAAAGCCTAAGGCTGGGCAGATGCCCTCTGTGAGACCTCTGAACATATATGGTCTTTATAATCTTCATGATATATACTAGATAACTAGTTTTAGAGATGACGAACCTCAGTGCCATATTGGATCAGCTTCTTTTGCTTCAGGCATAGTCAACTGTGACCAGATTATTTGGGAAAACCCCACTCCCGTGAGTGGTACTCCTTATATAAGTGCAGGGATGGATTACCAAATGGGTGAGGCAGTATACAGTGGACATATATATATGATTTGAGGATTCTCTCATATATGTATTTTCATTTTCCAATTTAGAGTCTGCGTATAGTTTACCGTTGTTTCCAGAAGAGCTGCTGGAGAGCAGCAAACAATCATGGTTTGCTGCAAGGTTTCATCCAAGACATTGATCTTTCCTCTTGTATTTAGACTGTTAAGTATTTGAAAAGACATATCCCGTTATTCAGATTTATTTTTGTGTGTATCTTGTATGATATTTCAAAAGGGACAATCGTATATTTCTGTTGTTTAACCAGATTTCCAATTTTGCTTGCAGATACCTATTTATACCCAGTATTACTTGACATAGCATATCTGTTATGTTTTTTTTTATTATTATTATTATTATTATTATTATTCTTATGGTAAATCTATGTGTGTATTTTGGAAAAAAAACAACTTTGTAGATGTTAAATTTTATTTGAAACTAGCTTCAATTAATGATCTGATAAAGGAACAGTTTGCAACAGTGTTTTAATCTGTATATATTTTGGGGCCTATCTGTTTACTAGAACATTTCAAGGTTTTTTCTTTTTCTTAAAATGTGTTGACTCTTTTTAAAGGGCCTTTATATTTCTCTATTTGAACACTAATGAAGAAGAGGTTTTTTCGTACCGATTTTAGGATTTATCCTATAGGAAATATTTATGGAAGATTTTGTTCTGTTTGTTATTATTTTAATGTTTGTATAAAGTATGTAACCAAATGTCATCGAGATGAACATATTATCTGCAGAAAAGTATAATATTAAAGTTGGTACATAATTTCTAAAGAAAGACCTTTACCTTTATGTAAGCGATATGTTATTGTTGTTTTAATGTCTATTATTCCTAACTCTAATGAATGAACATATTATCGGAGCAGGCCAAGTGTTTGCTGCCAACGCTGCCTTTATGCATTGTATCGAATATATGGAAGCTTTTGAAGATTTAGGTTTTAATTACTAAAAAATAGCTCTTAAAAAGGGAAACTTTATGTTGTTTGCAATTTATTCTGTGATTAAAACGTTTCTTAATATAAACTGTAGGAAAACTTTTTCAGTTTTAAACCATCATAGATGTTGTCAGATATTCCATAGTCCGTCCAGCTGGACATTATGGATTCAGAGGCTTTTTAGAGTCGAGCATTCATTTATCATATATAGTCTGTTTTGCATTATATAACATGGAGCAATGATGTCAGCATCAGCCATATTTACTAAGGGGCAGATATACATAGAGCCAAGGAGAGACATAGAAAAATACTAAATGGGGCCACGGCTTGTACTATTTCATGTAGAAACACCCTTCCGTCCCGGCACAGGAGGGCATACAGCTTGTTGTCCCATTCGCCCTTCTATCATTCTTTGTAATTAAAAATGGTGGCATCTACTTGCCTTTTTCCCCTTACTTGTTTGCCAGTTTCGCTGTGCTTCTGATTGAAAAGCCGTGTGAGGGTTTTCACAGACTGCAAAGGTTGATCAGTGGAATCTTCTTGAGCTGGCTCCCTCTGCAGTGGCCGCATATTAGCCGCTTGGTCTTCTCAGAAATGTTTGCTCATGGAGGGGACATGCAGGGACATTACCTGCCACTTGTCTGGTCAGTTATATTTGGAATAATCAATAATTTAGTAAAAATTTGATTCCAAATGGAAGTTAATATACGAGTATGTATAATGGTGAAAATAAGTATTTGATACACTGCCAATTTTGCAAGTTTTCCCACCTACAAAGAATGGAGATGTCTGTAATTGTTATGGTAGGTACACTTCAACTGTAAGAGACAGAATCTAAAAAAATTAATCCAGAAAATCATATTGTATGATTTTTACATGATTAATTTGCATTTTATTGCATAAAATAAGAAGAGAGCTTAATATTTGGTACAGAAACCTTTGTTTGTAGTTACAGAGGTCAGATGCTTCCTGTAGTTCTTGACCAAGTTTGCACACACTGCAGCAGGGATTTTGGCCCACTCCTCCATACACATAATCTACAGATCTTTCAGGTTTTGGGGCTGTCGCTGGGCTAATTGAGTTTTAGTTCCCTCCAAAGATTTTCTTTTGGGTTCAGATCTGGAGACTGGCTAGGCCACTTCAGGACCTTGAAATGCTTTTTATGGAGCCACTCCTTCGTTGCCCTGGCTGTGTGTTTCGGGTCATTTTCACACTGGAAAACCCAGTCACGACCCATCTTCAATGCTCTTACTGAGGGAAGGAGGTTGTTGGCCAAAATCTCGCTATATATGACCCCATACATTCATCCTTCTATACTGTGCATTTGTCCTGTCCCCTTTGCAGAAAAGCCCCCCCCGAAGTATGATGTTTTCCCCGCCATGCTTCATGGTTGGGACGGTGTTCTTAGGGTTGTACTCATCCTTGTTCTTCCTCCAAACATGGTGAGTGGAGTTGATGCCAAAAAGTTCTATTTTGGTCTCATCTGACCACGTGACCTTCTCCTATGACTCCCCTGGATAATCCAGATGGTCATTGGCAAACTTCAAACGGTCCTGGACACGTGCTGGCGTAGTGTGTTACTAACGGTAGTGTTTGAGACTGTGGTCCCATCTCTCTTCAGGTCATTGACCAGTTTTAGGCTGATTCCTGACCTTTCTCAGAATCATCCTTACCCCACGAGGCGAGATTTGCATGAAGCCCCAGACCAAGGAAGATATAGTTATCTTTGTGTTTCTTCCATTTTCTACTAATTGTGCCAACAATTGTTGCCTTCTCACCAAGCTGCTTGCCTATTGCGCTGTAGTCCACCCCAACCTTGTACAGATCTATAATTTTGTCCCTAATGTCCTTAGACAGCTTTTTGGTCTTGGCCATGGTGGAGAGGTTGGAGTGTGATTGATTGAGTGTGTGGACAGGTGTCTTTTATACAGGTAACGAGTTCAAACAGGTGCAGTTAATACAGGTAATGAGTGCAGAGTAGGAGGGCTTCTTAAATAAAAACTTAACACGTCTGTGAGGGCCAGAATTCTTTCTGGTTGGTAGGTGATCAAATACTTATTTCATGCAATAAAATGCAATTTAGTTTTCTAAAAATCATACAATGTGATTTTCTGTTTTTTATTTGTGGATTCTGTCTCTCACAGTTGAAGTGTGCCTACGATAAAAATTACACACGTCTCCATTCTATGTAGGTGGGAAAACTTGTAAAATCAGCAGTGTATCAAATACTTATTTTCCCCACTGTATGTAGTTTATACCCATAGAGACACACATCTCCATTATAGTTAATGGCCCCGTCAGCACATACACCCTAATCCTGTTTTGTGGGGTTTCAGACGTAAGCCCCGACGGAGACACTGAATGTAGGGTAAAACGTGATGTGAATCCTGCCTTAGTCTTTATACAGCTTTCACACATTGTGAATATGTGTGTAATTAATAAATAACAACATTAATGTAAAAGAGAAGTAAATGATTGCCCTGAACTTTTCCCTCCATATATATGACAGTAATGTTTGCTCTGACAACTAATCTAAAAGCTCCATGTTACATAGTTGGAATCTTTTCTATATCGTGTTCCTGAAGTGCCAAGTTTTAACTGTAAACACTAATAGAAGGACTGGCCGGTGGAGCCAGCGTCTTGCCATGGTTTGTAAGAGACACTTAATTTAGTACTGCCGCTATTTCCAGCAATACTGTAAGCACTAATAAAAAGTATGTTAGTATGTATAAGAAGGAATGTAGACAGGTGGACAATACTCGTATATTCTGACTTTGTGATTGTACTGTTTTATAATGTATAGACTAAGTAAACCGTTACTGGGTAACCATGTGTAGCGCTAAAAAGGATGGAAGCAGCTCTCGATCCAGGGGCCACAAAGTGCCGAGATCTGGATTCGGCTCTGTTCCCATGTTGGCATTCCGAATTGTGCCTTAAATGCTTTGCCTTCTTTGTAGTGCTCTATTTTAACTAAGAATTACATTTTTCAAAATAAACAGTGTCTTGTGTGTTTTTTGGGTTTGGCTGGTGTTAGATTGCTTCACACACAGGAGTCTATGCTGCCTGACGTATGGCTGGCCTTGGGAATTAGATGGCTGTCGTCCAGCTGATGTCTGTCTCTCCCACAACCCCATACACAGGAATGTTTGGTGGGGCCGCGCTTTCCTGCGTTCTATATGAGCGTCATCTGTGAATGTCTTATCCCGCTGCTGAACGAAAGCTCCAGGCAATTAAATTCTAACCACCCAATAAAACAGTGGAGAGGGTCGCCAACACGTCACATCGCTGGTGATCCCACTGATCTCTGGTGTATGGGGGCCCGAAGAACCACCTATTTTTCCTGAAATCATTGCTGGGAAGTGCGCTACCAGTTTGTGTGATCTTAAATTCAGAGTTCCCCATTGTTTTATAGATAATATCTGATTGATGTGATAGATATTTTACTTTTTTTCTAAAAAAAAAAAAAAAAAAAAAGATGCAGCACTTTGCATTTTTCAGGAGACACTTACCACTGTAGGATACTCCTATAGACACATATCATTTTGTCACTTTTCTAAAATAGAGGGAATGTGCAGCATACACATGCCTCTTTCTTTTTCCTTTTCCTCTTATATGAGTAACATTCCCCTGATGACATCTCATTATTGAGAAATTAAACGCGTCGGGGGGGACATATTTTGTGGGGTAGACTATAGAGCCAACATGGGTACTGCCCTTGTTATGGCGAGGGCACGAAATGGCAGCTAGTAAAGAAGATCAGATGTGTCCTTCCCTGGAGTGCGACAATTGGAGGCCCATCGGGTCAAATGGGTGCGATCTAAACAATTTCTACTTTAATTGCACGGTCACTTTCTCATTTTGATGTTTTTTTCATAAATCGTTAAGGGCATGTTTTGCTTTTGAACATGTTCCACATGACATGCGCCCAATATATGTAATTGGTGGTCAATAGAACAATTGCATAGAATTTGATTATATTACTATTAAAAGTTATGTTTTAATAGGCTGCTGTTCTATGCTATGCCTCTGAAATTTTATATATGCAGTTACTAATGCTCTGGGAGAATCCAGATCTGCAAATTCTGCAAAATTAGGTATTCTATATGGTATTACATTTTCAGCAAATTTAAATTATTTATTGTAAAGTTATGTGATGTTACAATAAACTTTCTTTAAGGTGGACATGACCTTTCTCCTCTCCTGTTTTAGTTAAAGAGAATCTGTCACCAGGTTTTTGCTACCCCACCAAAGAGTAGAATAATGTAGGGGCAGAGACCTTGTTTCCACCTATGTGTTACTTACTGGGCTGCTTGCTACAGTTGTAATAAAATCTCTGAATGCTGAGCTCTGTATAACTACGCCCACACCACTGATTGACATCTGTATACACTGTGCATAGACAGAAAGCTGCCAATCATTGAGGGTGGCAGGGTTATTCAGAGCTCATGAATATGGAGGACTACATGGCAGCAGGTTTACTAGTCATTTCGTGATAATCTCCTGCTGATTAAACTCTTCTTTTATCAATACTGGAGCACACAGCCCAGTAAGTGACTCATCACTGGAAACAAGGTCTCTGCCCTACATCACACTGCTGTAGGAATAGGTAACAGATTCCCTTTAATACTGTCTGTGGCATCTTTTCCTAGAACTGTATTTTGCTATTAGTTATGTTATTAGCCATTTTATCAACAAATTGACAACTGGGTGCTGCTAGTTGGAGAGATGATCCCTAATTAGTCGGGCCCTGACAGTACTGACAGTAGCACCCAGTGTACGGACACCCCTCATCTGGTAACACCCAAATGTTAATTCATTTCTTTGACGAATAGCAGAGGAAAAGGACAACTCTGAGATCTAAGAACAAATGCTCCACAATTGTTATTTCACTAATACAGAGACATCAGGTGACATGACAGGTCTACTTTAAGATGTCTGCTTGCATTCATTGAATAGAGACCTTCATTGTTCACATCCCGTTGATAAATAAACCTTTTCATGGCCAAGTAATCACAGAAGAGACATAAAGAATACAGTACTGTATATTAGGCTGGAAATGTTATCAAACTACTAGATTGCTACACAACCTGTAGGTAAAATGTGTTTACTCTTTAATAGAAGTTCCTGGGGATCCTAGTACCAATAGACTATGCATACTATATAGATATCCATAAACAAGGGTGCTTTAGTAACATAACTGCAACATTACCTCTTCATGACATGGTGATTTTCTGTTTTTCTTTTTTTTTTGTATTTTCCTCCACTTCTTCCAAGAGCCATAACTTTTTTTTATTTTTCTGGTCGTATAGGCATATGAGGGCTGACATTTTTACTGATGCCACTTTGGGGTAGATTAAATGCTTTGATCACCTCTTATTGCAATGTTGCAGCAGCCAAAAATCCATAATTCTGGCTTTTCGATCTTCTTTTTTTTTTTCGTTGCACCATTTACCACTCACATTCATTTATTTTATATTTTAATCAGACTTTTACGAACGCAGCGATACCAAATATGTGTATTTTTAAACTTTTGAAATTGTTTTATTTTGAATGGAGCAAAGGAAAGTGATTTGTACGTTTGTGTTTTTGGGGGGTTTTTTCTTCATATTTATAACCGCTTCACCTGAGACCCTGTTTTCACCTTCCTGACCAGGCCAAATTTTACAATGCTGACCACTGTCACTTTATATGGTAATAACTCTGGAGCACCTCAATGTATCCTGGTAATAACTCTGGAGCACTTCAATGGACCCTGGTAATAACTCTGGAGCACTTCAATGGAACTGATTCTGAGGTTCTTTTTTCACGACATATTGTACTTCATGTTAGTGCTAAAGTTAGGCTGATATTTTTTGTGTTTATTTGTGTAAATATTTTAATTTTGGCGAAAATTTTGAAAATTTAGCAATTTTCAAACTTAATTTTTACTCTCTTAAACCAGATAATTATATCGCACAAAATAGTTTATAAATTATATTTATTTATACAGCATCATATTTGAAAAATATTATATTTTTGTTAGGAAGTTCGAAGGGTTAAAAGTTGATCAGCAATTTCTCAATTTTCCAACACTTACAAAACCAATTTTTATATGGACCATATCATATTTGATGTGACTTTGAGGAGCCTATAAGTGACACAAAAAAAAGTCAGATTTAAAATTCATTTCAGTCTCCTCTGATATGATCTAACATATCAAAGAAGAGAGAAATGGGGTCTCCCGAGCCACCCCGATACCTCCGCCATCCTCGAGACCTCCTGCTCTGTCCCCTGACCCTGCACATCATCTTCCTAGAAAAAACTGGCGGGTGCATGCGGAATGCACCCGGCAACAATAGGGAATTTTTCTTATTGGTTCCTTTTGACCACTGTGATAGGGTCTATCACAGTGATCAAAATAAAAAAAATAGTAAATCAAATTCTCCTTTGTCACCCCTTTAGTTAGATAAAAATCAATTTTTTTTTAATTTTTTCCATTCTTTCAGTTAAAGTTTGGTTAGGGTTGTAGTTAGAATTTTTTTTTTTCAAAAGTTCAAAAAAAATGATGTCAATATGATGGCTAGCGTTGAGCGCAAATGCTTGCTACTCGAATTTGCATCAGGTGCTCGGGTATGCACAGAGTATCGTGGATCCCTGCATGTTTTTGTTTTTTATCGTTTAGGCACATCACAGGCTCTCCAAACGTGACATAAGATCCACTATTGATTTCAGCCGATTTCGAGTTCAAAAAGTTAAAAGTCCCGTACATATGGGGGATTGCCATTCTCTGGAGAAATTGCACAACAAATTTTTGGGTCCATTTTCTCTTGTGATCCTTGAAAAAATAAAAAAGTTTGGGTCTGAAGTAAAAATTTTTCTGAAAAAGTTAATTTTTTCCTTCCACATGGCTTCAGTTCTCATGAAGCACCTGAAGGGTTAATAATCTTCTTGAATGTGGTTTTGAGCACCTTGAGGGGGTGCAGTTTTTACAATTTTGTAACTTTTGGGTACTTTCTGTTCTATAGACCTCAGTCACTTAAAATGTAATGTGGTCCCTAAAAAAATGGTTTCGGAAATTTTGATGAAAAAATGAGAAATAGCTGGTCAACTTTTAACAAAAAAAAAAACTTTGTAACAAACTTCTAACTTCATAACAATGTTTCCAAAATTGTGCTGATGTGAAGTAGATATGCGGGAAATGTTATTTTTGAACTATTTTATGTGACAACTCTAATTTTAGGACACAAAAATTAAAAGTTTGAAAATTGCAAAATTTCCATATTTTTAAAATAAACACAAGTCATATTGAAGAAATTTTACCACTATCATGAGGTACAAAATGTCACAGAAAAAAACTGTTTCAGAATCAGTGGGATCTGTTGAAGCATTCCAGAGTTATTACCACATAAAGTGACACTGGTCTGCAGGGGCTGGCTGGCACTTTTCAGCCTAGGGGGGCAATTATAAGGCAGTGGTCCTCGAGTTTCAGTGGCCCACCTTTTCCCTGCTTTTCTCTGGCCACTGCATTAAAGCAGGGATAACAGGCTTTAAAACAGGCTGGTACATAC
>VIAB01000655.1:84694-97711 GCA_009801035.1 Oophaga pumilio
AGGCACACAGGGCTCGCTTATAGCGAGCTTCAGAATCCTGTTCGGGGACGCCAAAAGATGAGTCGCCCGCCAGGGCCGTGGGGTACTCGTCACCGAGCCCGTTCACTTCTATGGGGGATGTCACGGCGACACAGCTCGGTCCGTGGCCCTGGGCGCTCACTGAAAGGGGGGATATTTACAGGGGATTAAGGTATTTGTAGGATGTTCGTGACGCTACCTGTGGTACCTGGTCAGGGTGACCAGTGCTGTTATACAGATCTTCTGAAGGGTTGGTGTTGGGCAGCAAGGTGTTAAGCCTTCCAAAGGCAAGGCTGGGGTCCTTCAGGTTAAACGGAGTGTAGGGGTGCAAAATGGAGAGGGGGAGCTCAGCAGCGGGAGTAATAAGGTAGACACACACAAAAGTCTCTTTCTGTACCTTTACTGGTGGAATGGCAGGCACGTCCCGGGGTGCTGGCAGGGTGAAGGATGCACGTCCAGTTCTTCCCACTGAGTAGGTGTAGGGCCTCCTTACTTCTATAATGTGAGTCTCTGACCTGTATGAAACGAGGCCTAACTCTGTCTTCAACTTTGCACGCCCGGCTGACTTTGTGCAGGGCCTTCTATTGGAAAGAACACAGTCTCTATTGATTGCGCTGACCAGACTCCTGTCTTCCTGACCCAGTTACGTATCAACACTTATGGGCTCCTGCGACTTGTAGTCCGCAGGGTCTCCGGTATCTCCTACTAGTCGTGTAGATTCTAGCAAGCTCGGACCCGGTGTCCGGTTATTCAGAGTAGAGGTAAGCTATCAATGCTATTTCCACCTCTGTTACTCTCTTCTTCTCTTCCACTCGCCTTTCGTCCTACTCGACCCTCACATAAGCACACTCTGGCCGTAGGTAGCTGCTTCTTCTCCTTTCTTCACCGCTCTCAAAGCGTCGGCACGCTTGCTCTCTGAACTGAACTCAGTTGACTCAGTTCTGACTAGGCTGGAGTGGCTATCCTTCCACTTGTACTAGCCTCCACACGTTGAACTAAGCTTAGAGCTGCAGATTTCAGGTTCTTTCAATGACTGCTGTTCTCTCTCTCTCTCTCTTACTTCCAAGCTCTACCTGGAATGGCTTTCAGTCTTCTCCGTCTGTCCTGCACCTGGCTTTGCAGACTAACTGATCTGTGCTCGCTCCAAGAGCTAACTCTCTACTTGCTTCACTCTAAGAGAACTAACAACTCTCACCTTCTGCACTTCCTGAGGTGACTAAGCTACTCTCAGTGTCTTCACCATCCTTATATACTCTGAAAAGGCTCCCTCTGGTGGCTCTAGGGATTGGTGAAGATGTGTGTATGCACATTGGGTCCTCTAGTGGTCATTAGCTTCGGTGCATCCCTCTGGGAAATGAGATTCCAAGCGCAGCTGGGCTCTACATTGTGCCTGTGTTAGCAGTGGGGAGCGAATGCTGTTGGGCAGAAGGAGCCCCTGGATCGTGATGATTCACTATCTTTTCACATCCTAATGGTGTTCTGTTGGAATGTAAAGAGGCAGCTCTGTGACAGGAAACAGTTAAAGGGGTTTTCTAAGCTGTAGACGAATTTGTAGACAAATGCGCACACTGTCACGATTTTCCTACATTCCCAGTGTGAGTGCTCCTTCACGTGACCACAAGTATGCAATTTGCAAACTTGTGGCCCAGTGTAGAATAGATTTTCATCCTCTACTCTCATTAGAGCATTGAGAGAACACACAGTAACTGCAATAATTTCTCTAGTGCCTGGAAAACCCCTTTAAGTAAATTGCATCTTATGGCTCCAATCACCCATATACACACAGCCAATTTCACGAAAAGTAGATTATAGAGCAGACTTGATAAATTAGGGATTTATGATAGACTAACCTCTGCGCTTTTTAGTACAGATTGCAGTTTAATGTCAATTAACTATTTTTGTAGAAATGTAAAACCATGGCCTGGTGATATAATGTAACGCATGCCATATGTAGTTTTTTACACTCACTTATATTGGATCAAAAAAGTCAGCGTTTTACTCTACGGTCATATGATTTCTATTGAGATCATCTCATGGAATGGAAACTTCTTATCCTTGGAGTTTATACAGCACAAAAAACTCAATTTGTATTCCCTTCTGCATTGACAATGTGTGAAGTCTTTACTGAACAGCATGTGTCCTCCCTGCCTGCAGTATGTCCGTTATTAACCTACACGAGGCCTTTCTTTCACTCATGCACCATCGTGTAAACATTTGTACTGCTAATGATCTATAGCTTCTATTTGCATCATTTGAAAAATAAAAATTAAATATTTTGGAAGGTTTATTGCAGGAAGCCTCTGAACAAATATATGTGAGATATCAATGTATGAACACTTATGGTCCAGTGACATCACTGATGCTTTCAATAACATACATTGAATACATCACCTAGGCTAGGCTGAAAGGCTTTCCGTCGACCCATCCCTATACCTTAATGGCTAAGGCCTCATTCAGATGGCAATTTTTTTTTTGCATACGAGAAAAACAGATTATTTTACATCAGTGTACTAGATCCAATTTTCATCCATTTTTGTTCCATTTGTCTATTTTTACCACTAGTGCGCGGAATCCATTTCTCTATTATGCAAAAAAAAAAGAAAAAAAGTGCACAGCACTCGGATGACACAAGTATGGCATTTATGTGCTGTTGGTTTTTTAACCAACCCACTGATTTGAATGAGTGACTTTAATCCGTGACTCAGATAAAAAACGAAAAAATGGATATGCCTTTGTTTATACTTTTATTTTTTATTTTTTGCTGACACTCGGTAAACAAAAAAACATGGACATGTTATCAGCCCCATGGACTATGGCCATAAGGCCGGGGTCATACTTGCGAAAAACTCGCACGAGACTCGCACCTCAATACCCGGCACTGTCGCTGGCACTCTGACCGGAGCGTTCAGCTGCATAGAAATACATGCAGCCACACACTCCGGTCCGAGTGCCGGCGGCAGTGCCGGGTATTGAGGTGCGAGATTCGTGCGAGTTTCTCGCAAGTGTGACCCTGGCCTTAGAATGGGACCTGAGGCAGAGTTACTTCTTGGCACCCACACAAAGAAAGCATGTGGGGCGTTCCCCTTTCCTTGCTACATCCAGTCTGACCTTATTAATTGTGATTTTCAGTGCACAATAATATTATTTCTGCATTATATAATTATATATTTTATACAAATTAAATAAAGGTAATCACACCCTCTCCTCTTTCAATGCTCCAAGGGTCACAGTCTCCATACTTACTGTTTGGTCCATACAGGCATGTGTTTGCTGCAGCCAATGGTGATGCATGAATCACTTCTGTGGTCAGTGATTGGCTGCAGCTGTCACATGCTCATCCGGATTTAACAGGAGGTATGAAAACTTGTAAGGGGATGCTGGATGGGAAAAAAACTGTGGAGGTAAAAAGCGGACAAAATAGGGGAATCCTATTAGAGGAGGATATGATTAAAAATGGTACTGCTCACCTAGGGGATTGTATTGTGACCCCTGGTTGAAAATCCAACTGCTGCTGCCTCTTGGCTGAGGGTAATTCACCAATAGGATAAAAAAAAGCTTTAAAATAGGCTGTTGAATGTTTTTTTTTTACTTGAAACACATAGTCTAATTAAAGAACCATTATCTACGTCAGTCACAGGAAGAGAGTTGGTTCCAGGTGTGCAGCCTATTTTAAACTGTTTTTATCATATTGATGAAAAATGTTAGCTTGTTGTAGAATGACCTCCAAATAAAAAAGATCCCTTCCTGTAATAATTTCTATGAGTAAGCTAGATATTGATGCAGACTATGAACCCTTCCATTAACTTGCCTTTCAATGAACCATTATTCCCAGAAATACAATAATGACTGGTGGATCGGGCGAGCAGTGAGGGAGGGCTGCGAAGTTGGTTTCATCCCCTCTCCTGTCAAGTTGGAACATATGAGAATGCTGCAGGAACAGAAGATGCGACAGAGCCGGCTCAGTACCAGGTGAAAACCTTATGTCTATGCTACGAAATAAAAGTTATAGTGTCTCCTATAGTTTTACTAATTCATTGATTGCACTTTATATGTCATTTCTCCTACTTTTACCCTGCAGTAAATCCATTGGGAATTCAAACAGTCTAGGAGATGTGGGTGTTGGTACCCGCAGACCAACCCCTCCAGCAACAGGTGAGGGAAATGTCCTATTGTCTTCTCTGTGAAAAACAATACCTACAAAGCATAGTCCAGTTACTCTGCTTGGTACATCTTTCACTTATGTGCACAATTGATATATCTCAAGTCATCACTATTTTTTTGGGCCAAAATGTGATCTGCATTTCAAGCTGGGCCATTATGACCACCAAGCAATGGCATTTTGTCTCAATATATGGATTCCATTTAATAGTTAAAAACTTGCACTTTGTTAACAATGCAGAATTAAAATGGTTGGATGTTAGATGCAAATAGATCCAAGGGTATGGCATTAACTTACCGTATTTGATTATTTTTTGCTTTTTTTTTACCCTCAGATATACGCAGCACCAGACACACATTAACCTAAGCTGAACATAGGGGGATGGGGTGATTTCTTCAGTGAAGCAATCAATAGTTAACTAATGTCTATGGTCAGCATAGGAGTGACAAGACAAAGAGCCTAGATGCATTCACGTTCAATGCCTCAACTGTACTTCATATCCTCTTTGTACCTCTTACCCAAAAATCCCATGTCCTGTTTATACATCTTCTTGCCTTTTCCTCATCCTTTTAACTCTTTTTTTCTTTACTCGATGGTTGATACCTTTTTAATGGCTAACTGGAAAGGTGATGACAAATAGCAAGCGTTTGTGACAACTTATGTCTCTGCATCAGACATGGTTTACCCCAATATCTGCGGAGTCCCATACTTACACACAAATAGCATTGGATTAGTGCAGTAAATGAGACAAGTGATGTGAAGCACAGTCAACAATATCAGGAGGGGAAATAGCAATTATTGCAATAAATATTGGATCTTCATAGCTAGGAGCATGAAAAGTTTTTTTTCTACTGATTGAGGTCTGGTCTATGGTTGTAATTTCCCCACAAAGGTGGGGGCATCACCATTACAGTTACCCATTAAAAGGTATCAACCACTTAGGACCTTCAGTTTCTATTTTTTTATGTATACTGGCTAACATGGTACAAACATTTTTTTTACTACATTTGTGTTGTTGTAACTCTCCGTTATTATCTACTTCATTTTTATCACTTTTTATCATTCTTGTTCTCTCCGACACACCTCTTTTCATATCTCCATCTTCAGGTCCCTTAGAAAACCAATTAGTTTATGACATAGATGCTGTTGATTTAGAATACGATGAAGCAGAGCCTCAGCCTGTGCAGCAAACGCCCAACACCAGCACAGGGAGCGTAACAACCCCCACGTCCACTACCAAACGTGTCCCTTTCTTTAAGAAGGTATACCCATTGTCACCACTAACCCCCAAACTATCCATCAAAGTTTGCGGTTTGGTCTCATAGCCCTAATATAGGATTGTGTAGGTTTTGTAACATGAAGCTTGTGTTTTGCCGAGTATTTATTAGCAGAAGTGTGATGGCATCTTTGTGCATGGGCTTGTGTTCTTCTTTAAAATCTATGTTCAGATGTATGGAAATTGATATTAGGTACAGATGACATAATTGCAGCACCAACTCGGCAACTATGTGTCATGTTTGACTTCAGTTGTGACATACCGTATGAAAAAGATTAGAAAAAGGTCCGTCACTAAAGTTCAGTTGTGACATATGAAAAAGGTTAGATTAATACTACTTTTGGTAACTATATCAGGAGACATATACAGTGTATTACCCATACGGTTGTATGAGGCTGGCATATGCCATATGCTGAAAAGTACTATTTAGATGTCTGTAATTTAGATTTAGATGTTCCACCTATCATTTAGACATTTTTCAGAGCTATTAATGGACACTTTGCACAATTTCTTGCAGCACTGATCTTCCAACTAAAAGCTAGAAAGTTCTCTATTTCTCATCATTTATTGGGTGCAACCCTCTAAACCTCTCATCACCACAGAGTGACAAGTTCCCAATAACTGATATGAAGGAAAACGCTTTTCCAGTTCATTTTGTAAGCTACTGCTTTTATCCAAGCATAGTGTAAGGCCTCTTTCACACATCAGTTTTTTGCCATCAGTCATAATCCGTCGTTTTTTGAAAAAAACGGATCCGGCGACTGATGCCACAGGATCCGTTTTTCTCATAGACTTGTATTAGCGACGGATCATACAAGTCTGTGAGAAAAAAACGAATCCTGCAAGGGATTCAGTTGAATTGGCAGCATAATAAATTTGGTCAAAAACTTTGTGTAATTATTTCATGAAAATAATTTTTAATTAATGTGTGTGTGTCTTTTTTAACCCTTTGCTACTATAGGATTAATAATGGATAGTTATCTTATTGACACCTCTCCATTATTAACCCGGATTAATGTCACCTTTCAATAGCAAGGTGACATTAACCCCTTATTAACCCATGAGCCACCGCTAAAGGCAATGGGAATAGAGAGGCTAAGTGCTAGAAAAGGCGCATCTTGTAGATGTGCCTATAGTGGGGTGGCTGGGGCCAGATGTATGTAGACGGGGGGGAGGGGCAAAAACAATGGTCCCTCTCTAGGCTATTAATATCTGCCCTCACTCACTGGCTTTTCCTCTCTGGCGGAGAAAATTGCGTGGGAGCACACTCAATTTGTTTCCGCGATTATAGCCTTAAATTTAACCCCTAGAATTCCAAATTTTTCCTAACACAAACTACTAAATTGATTAAACACTGACATATATAAATTGTTTTGATATGACATGGTTTACTATATGCAAACCATGTGTCATATCTTGTCGCTAATGATTTTACTGAAACCGGCAATTGATTTAGCGGCTATTATGCTATGTAGAACTCTATGAACTATAAATATATGTATTCTATGTGTATATATCTATTCTTTGATTCTTTATTAAACATGTCAGTGTGATTTTACTGTTCAGCGCACTGAATTGCCGGCTTTTAAAAAACAGATCCGTCGAAAAACGGAAGAAATGGATGAAAAAACTGATGCAACGGATGCGTCGCATCAGTTTTTCACAATCTGCGACGAATCTGTCGATCCGTCGATTCAACAGATTGTGACTGACGGCAAAAAACTGATGTGTGAAAGAGGCCTAAATTGAAGATGTTTGCTCCAGAATGAGACGTCAGAACCAGCATTGGAAGGCAAGAAGCAGGCGTTAGAGAAGTCCTACTGTAGTGTAAATATGACTTTACGGTACCACTATGTAAAGGCAGTTAGAAGAATTAGATTTTTACCAGAAGAGCACATGTCCATATTTCCTGCAGTCATCATACAGAAGGCCATACTTTTATATCAATGTCGAGATGGTCATTTGTAGCACTTTAAAAAATATTAAATGAGAACGTACTTAAAGCATTGTTCCACTACTGTGAAAAGTGGAATAAAAGAGAAATAAATATAAAACACAAGTCAAATTCTTCTTGTGTGGTTCATCCAGTCTGATCACCAATGGTTTTGCCATTCAGAATTCTCTCCTCTCTTTTCTAAGATGCTGAGCATGTCGTTGTGCCCTATGGGCACCAGGCCTGGGTGTGGCTGCTACCTCGGTACTCTATAGCTACTGTGTAAACTGCATCGGGAACTTAAAACCATTAAGATTTGAAGATTCCCTCACCAAATAATATAAGGCATAGCACCATTTGAAGAACAAAAAATTGTTGCTTGCTTTCCAGATGTCAGACTAATTTACCTGTTGGAAGGATCATAATTTGGGAGTCTGGAATAGCAGAAAAAGAAAAATATTATACACTGTATGGGCAAAACCTCTTTATCAAAGAATTCAGGTTTTTCATTCAGTCCCATTGTCAGATATATAAATCCAGCCACTCGCCATGCAGGCTGCCTTTTCTAACATCTGTAAAAGAATGGTTTGTTCTGAAAAGCTCCCTGATACCAGCGTGTTCCTGTAATGGGACGTCACCAATGTAACAAGTCAATTTCTGACATTTATTTTTTCCTAAATAGTACTCCATAAACTGTGAGTGACATTATTGAAAATTGAAAGAATTTAGGAATTACAGCAACTCAATCACAAAGTTCTCAATCACGTAAGGTTACAGAACTGGGTCGCTGAGTACGGAGTCACGTATTACATAAAAGTTACCCACACTCTGCAGACTCCATAACTGCAGAGTCCAAGCTTCCTCTTTCATTAACATTCGCACATAAACTGTGCATCGGGAGCTACATGTCATTGGTTTCTATGACTGAACAACAGCATGCCAGCCTTATATCACCAAGCACAATGCCAAACATCGCGTGGAGTGGTGAAAAACTGCCACCACTGGACTCTAGAGCAGTGGAAATGTGTTCTGTGGAGTGACAACTCACTTCTCTATCTGGCAGCCTGATGGACAATTCTGGGTTTGGAGAATTCCAGGAGAACGTTACCTGACTGAATACTTTGTGCCAACTGTAAAGTTTGGTGGAGGAAGAATAATGCTATGGGGTTGTTTCTCAGGGGTCAGCCTAGGCCCCTTTATCCCAGTGAAGGGAACCACTAATGCTTCAGCATACCAAAACATTTGGACAATTGTATGCTCTCAACTTTGTGGGAACAGTTTCCGTAAGGCCCTTTTCTGCCCCAGCATGGCTGTGATCCAGTGCACAAAGCAAGGTCCATAGGTTGGAAGAACTTGACTGGCCACACAAAGTCCTGACTTTACCCCCACTAGACACCGTTGGGATGAATTAGACCTAATATTGTGATCCCGGACCTCTCCTCCAACATTGGTATCTGACCTCACAAATGTTCTTCTGGATAAATGGGAAAAAACTCCTTCAGACACCTCCAAAATCTTGTGGAAAGTCTTCAGAGAGGAGTGGAAACTATTATAGCTGCATTATATATGTCTGTATTTAGAATGGGATGACATAACAGCTCCTATAGCCGGCCCATTTTTGGGGTTTTGTGTGAAATGATGTCCAATTTGCCTTTTTTTGTTAGTTTTTTTGTGTTGTTCCAATACACACAAAGGAAATAAATGTGTATGACAAAACAAGTGTAATTACAATAATTTTCTAAGAGAAATACTTACGGTAACTTACTGGAACAATTTCAAGGGTGCCAACATTTTCGGTCATGACTGTAGTTCTTATATATATATTGTATATAGCATTCATCTCTGTTTTAGACTTTTTCCTTAAAGCTGCATCACTAAGCAGCCTTCTTGTTACCCCCTACCCCCAATCTAATGAGCAGTTGTCAGTTTATTGCATGACATAATCTGATTCACATTCATATATGATCTTAAGGGATTGTCTGACATCGGAAGAAAAAGATCTTTGTTTTTATCCAGAAACTGCACCACTTATGTCCATGCTGTGGGCTGTGGCTTGTTTTGCCACTCCGACACAGCTTATGGACAAGATTGATGCTGTTTCTAGTGGAAAACGGTCTGTTAATCTCAGACATGTCCTTTAATTATCTGATACAGATCTGCAATAACCAGTGACAGTCATCTACTGTATATCGGTGTTAGCTTTCACATGATAGCTCTGTATGGATGCACATTCTACATATGCATGTCATGTAATTATTGCAGTAACCCGCATGGTTTGTTTTCTTTTCTCCCCTTCTTAATCTCTTTCCTATCTGCTGACTATTCACCAATCTGCCTTCTTATCACCCCTTAACCTATACCCCTTCATTTCTCAACTTTTCTTGACCCTCATCTATTATACCCGTCATTTCCCACATTTCTTATTTCTTTTCGGACTGCCTATAAATAGCCAAACAGAGGCAGAAGTCAGTAAGTAATTGTATATGTCTCCTGTATTGCCTCTATCGTTCACCTGTCTAGTTTTGATGTTGTGTAAGTTCCCTGAATCGTGCATGCTGTGATGTGTTTGTGGTACATTTGGACAAAAACATTTGCATGACACTTGGTGCATGAAAGTAAGGAGCAGCAGAAGAGGAATGACCTGGTCTTTGTCTTCTAGACTGAGCACATCCCTCCATACGATGTGGTTCCATCCATGAGGCCAATCATTTTAGTTGGACCCTCACTGAAAGGATATGAGGTATATGAACTAAGCAAACACTCTATACATACCAATGTTTTTTGATTCTCCAATGAAATGTCCCCATCAAACAAAATTTCACATTTTGAATGTAACTAAAAAGTTGACTAAATACTTTCACTTATACTTTGCAGTGATTTCATTGTTTTCTCCATCCATATACATACATAGCTTCCGTGGTTTAGTTTTTTTTGCTGTCTGATATATAAATTATATAACGTCGTAGTTGAGGTAGCTGATGGGTGGACCGCCATCTGCTATCCCTTCAGTCTATCCTTATTAACATAAATCCTTGGCAATGCTTGTAAATTATTGTCAATGGGAGAGGAGAAAAATAAGGGCCCCGTCTCACATAGCGAGATCGCTGCTAAACAGCGATCTCAGCAGCGATCTCGCTATGTCTGACACGTACCAGCAATCAGGCCCCTGCTGTGAATCGCTGATCATGTCAGAAATGCCTGGACTTTTTTTGATCGCTGGTCTCCCGCTGGCCAGCATGCATCGCTGCGTGTGACAGGCAGGAGACCAGCGATCAGCTGGTAACCAAGGTACACATCGGGTTTCCAGGCGCGGGGCTGTGCCTGGAAACCCGACGTGTACGTTGGATACCAGCGCGCTGCTGCAGGGGAGCTGGCAACCAAGGTACACATTGGGTTTCCAGGCACCGCGCAGCACCTGGAAACCCGACGTGTACCTTGGTTACCAGCTCCCTGCATCAGCGTGCTGGTATACAACGTACACTGTGGGTAACTAGGCGACGTTACCCGCAGTGTCGCTGTCCTGATAGCTGCTTGAGCTGCCTGTTTGGCAGCTCAGCAGCGATCATGTAGCGACACACCAGCGATCCTGATCGTTGTCGGGATCGCTGGTGTGTCGCTGTGTGAGACGGGGCCCTTAGCCACTGCCAGAGTCTCCTACCAGTGTCTTTAAAGTCTCTGTACACATTAAAGTTGTCTTATCCTGCCAGTTTCATATGGGGGCCTCTTGTTTCTCCTGTGACAGATGATGTTGGTGGAAATAAGGGTTGGGCAATTTGAATGTACTGTAAATGCTCTACCTTTGTTAGACCTGTTTGGCTAAGAGCTATTTCATGGGAATAGCCAGAAAGATATTTTCCCCAATATGTTGGGTTTGGTACACAGCATAAAGTTGCTTGGTATCTGATCTTGCCTTCCTTCTCATTCGATCACATTTGCTCGAATTGTCCTTTCTGCCTTGTTTGACATCACTAGAGTGGGGAGTACTGCACAGGTTCTTTCCACCCATTACCAAAATAGACGGGATTCAACAGGGTTAGGTTGCCGCAAGGATCCCAAAGCCAGCATATGGGAGGCTATGTCAGTCGGTAGGACAACAAACACATTAGATGATATGTCTCACTTTTATCTAACGTCTACACTTTGTGAGCTACATTACGTGTATATATGCCGGGAAATCTCTTGGCACATTTGCCATATGTATTCATTTTCATTAATCCTGACCCACCTAGAATATGCTAAAACATAGTTCTTCTGTTCTAGGCTAGGCTGGTATGTTTTAACGTGCCCTCTTTTTTTGCAAAGTATGCAAAATGTATACCACAAAGTATAACTTTTTTTCACATAAGGGTCCTCTGGGTAACTTATGAGGCCACTGGCATATAACATAGCCTAATTGTGGTATGCGCCTGTAAGTCTTCTTGACGTATACCTCTAATGTAAAACTCAAGCATAGTATGAACAGAGCTTAACTCTATGATTGTTTATGGGGCCTACTGACTGTCCCTAATGGCAGATGTCAAGGGAAAGAAGGATCATAAGTGTTGGATTTCAACATGTCCAATCCTTTCTTCTCACAAGAGATATACCCAAGGATTTATATATACTGTGCTGGCTATGGGGTCTTTGGAGAGAGGTGACCTACCCCTGTCTGGTCCCACCCCATTTTGGTAATCGGTGGTAAGAACCTGTGCAGGACTTCACTCTGTTTTGCTACCAAAGAAAAAAAGGAAAGGTGTTGGAAACAGATACCAGAATGCTTTTACCTTGGGTAGCAAAACTCAACACCACATGGTATATCTTTTCATGCTTCTCCTTTCTTCAATGAACTCCACTGAATAAAGCTGGTTATAAGAATAAGAATATTCTTTATTTATATAGCGCTAACATATTCTGCAACTCTTTACAGTTTAATAGTTCATACACAACAGTCATAAGTAACAACATAAATAATAATAATAATCTTTATTTATATAGCGCCAACATATTCCGCAGCGCTTTACAGTTTAACAGTTTCAAAACACAAGTCATAAGTAACAACGTTAACAATACAATAATTAAAGCAAAATAAGATATGATGGCTCTCAGCTGAACAGGTCTGGCCGCAGCTTATCTCCCAGAGGTCAAAATGGTAGGGCATTTAAATTCTAATTGTCATATATAAAAATACAGAAATAAAGCTGCCATACATGCCAACACTGCACTGCAGTAAGATTCCATTATATAGTTTATAGTAGTACTGTAGAATAATAGAAAAATAGGAAAAAAAAAGTTCAATTTATTTTATTATTGTGTGTTGAATGTAAATTAACTGCCAAGTGTCCACTAAGCATGAGAAGTGTCCTGGCCCTGTGTCAGAAAACACTTCCAATTCTCTCCACTTTCATCTTGATTGATAGCTCAGATTTAACCGATGTGGTTTGTTAGGGTTTTGAGTACTGGCTCCCTCGAAAGTGGTAAAGAAACTACAGTAGTTTATAATGTTGCTCAACTTTTCATTTATATAAACTGTTGACAAATGTAAAGTGTCATTGGAAAGCTGTGTTTAGAGGGGTTGTCCAGGACTTTTACATGGATGGCCTATCCTTAGATACAGTGGGTTCGGAAAGTATTAAGACCCCTTTAAATTTTTCA
>VIAB01000655.1:124964-144046 GCA_009801035.1 Oophaga pumilio
TGCATGCACCCCACACTGCGTGCTCCCCTTAGACTACTCCTAAAAATAAATAGCCCACACTACAGGGTCAGGAGAACTGGTGGGATAATAATAACTGTGGGAACTGGTTTGGGATAATTTGGCAGCTGGGGCCAGCACACCAGGGGGTGGTTAGATCATCAAAGGCACTAGACCTGGCTACATCTATATGCTTTAGCACCTTCCACCTGATAATATTTAGAGAGGCCCTAGTCACACGGATATAAAGCAGTAAGTATTAAATACAGTGCAAAAAATGAATTATACCAAAGCTTTACCAGGCACATTAAACTATGTTGCAAGATGGTAAAGCAGTGGTTAGCAGCAAGCAGAAGTATGG
Source organism: Oophaga pumilio (assembly GCA_009801035.1). Taxonomy (NCBI): domain Eukaryota; kingdom Metazoa; phylum Chordata; class Amphibia; order Anura; family Dendrobatidae; genus Oophaga; species Oophaga pumilio. The sequence goes on from VIAB01000655.1 coordinate 125,323, forward strand.
AGTGCATACCATTAGTATATATTGCAGCATACAAGACAGATAGCAGAGGTGGGGATTGTATCATTCAGCTGTTTGCTTTTAATGAATGCAGTGCATACCATTAGTATGACATGGTGTGTATCACACTCAACATGGACCAGAGGAAGCGAAGGAAAGAGTTTTCTCAGGAGATTAGAAAGAAAATTATAGACAAACATGCTAAAGGTAAAAGTTGTAAGACCATCTCCAAGCAGCTTGATATTCCTGTGACAACAGTTGCACATATTATTCAGAAATGTAAGCCCCATGGAACTGTAGCCAACCTCCCTGGACGTGGCCGCAGGAGGAAAATTGATGACAAATCAAAGAGACGGATAATACGAATGGTAACAAAAGAGCCCAGAATAATTTCTAAACAGATTAAAGATGAACTTAAAGCTCAAGGAACATCAGTTTCATATCGCACCATCCGTCATTGTATGAGCCAAAGTGGACTTCATGGGAGACGACCAAGGAGGACACCATTGTTGAAAAAAAATCATAAAAAAGCCAGACTGGAATTTGCCAAACTACATGTTGACAAGCCACAAAGCTTCTGGGAGAATGTCCTATGGACATATGAGACAAAAATGGAACTTTTTGGCAAGGCACATCAGCTCTATATTCACAGACGGAAAAATTAAGCATATCAAGAAAAGAACACTGTCCCTAATGTGAAACATGGAGGAGGCTCTGTTATGTTCTGGGGCTGTTTTGCTGCCTCTGGCACAGGGTGTCTAGAATCTGTGCAGGGTACAATGAAATCTCAAGACTATCAAGGGTTCCTCTAGAGAAATGAGCTGCCTAGTGTCAGAAAGCTTGGTCTCAGTCACAGGTCATGGGTCTTGCAATAGGAGAATGACCCAAACACACACAGCTAAAAACACCCAAGAATGGCTAACATTGGACTATTCTGAAGTGGCCTTCTATGAGCCCTGACCTAAATCCTATTGAGCATCTTTGGAAAGAGCTGAAACATGCCGTCTGGAAAAGGCAACCTTCAAACACGAGACAACTGGAACAGTTTGCTCTTGAGGAGTGGGCCAAAATACATGTCGAGAGGTTCAGAAGTCTCATTGACAGTTACAGGAATCGTTTGATTGCAGTAATTACCTCAAAAGGTTGTGCAACAAAATATTAAGTTAAGGGTACCATCATTTCTGTCCAGGCCTATTTCATGAGTTTTATTTTTTTTTAATTTCTGTGGAAGCATGGTTGAGAAGCAATGTCTGACTTTCATTTCTTTTCATAGATTTTTTATTTACAGTATTATTACTTTTGTCAGATTCAAGTTATTTCTGTCTCCATTGTGGGTTTTTCTGTCATTAAACGAGGGGTACCAACAATTTTGACTACGTGTGTATATAAAAGTATTGGGACACCTAAACATTACACCTAGAGGAGCTGGTGTGACAGTCCCATTCTAAATCCATAGGCATTAATATGGAGTTGTTCCTCAATGTGCAGCTATATTAGCTTCCCTTCTTCTGGGAATACTTTCTACAAGATTTTGAAGTGTCTTTGAGAATTTTTCCCCATTCATCCAGAAAAGCATTTGTGAGGTCAGACACCGATGTTGGAGGAGAGTGCCTGCCTCACAATGTCTATTCAATTCATCCCTCAGGTGTTAGATGGTGGTTGGGGTCAGGACATAGTCATGTTCTTCCACACCAAACTAACCCAAATAATGCCATTATGGACTTTGCTTTGAGTTCTAGGACACAGTCATTGTAGAACAGAAAAGGACCTTCCACAAACTGTTCCCATAAAGTTATAAAGATACAATTGTCCACAATGTCTTGTATGCTGAAGTATTAAAGATTTCCCTACTCTGGAAATAAGAGCTCTATGCCGACCCCTGAAAAACAACCCTATAGCTTTATCCCTCCTCCACCAACCTTTACAACTAGCACAATGCAGACAGACAGGTGATATTCTCCTGGTGTTATCAAAATCCAGAAACATCCATTAGGCATGCCAAGTAGAGAAACGTGATGCGTCATTCCATAGTGCATAGTTAGTAAAGGCAGACTGCATGGTGAGGGGCTGCATATTATACTCCTGTGACTATGGGACTGAATGAAAAACCAGAATGGAACGATAAGGAGGTTTGTGTATCCGAATACTTTTGTCTATATCTCAGTAAAAGTAATCTATTAATTTAGCTGAAGGCAATTTTAGTGAAAGTTTTTTTTCTTGTGGTCTATTGAGGGTACGTGCCCACGATCCGGAATAGCAGCGTTGTGGATACAGGTCACTTGCTCTGCATCCAAAATGGTGCGTTCTAGGTTACAAGCATAGTAGATGGGATTTCTATAAATTCCATGCCCACTGTGCTTCTATTTGACGCTGCGTAAACTCACCCGCTGTGCGGGTTTACGAGCCACAGTATGACAATTATTTCCAGTGGAGACGCTAGCCTCACCTGTGTAAGATTCACCAAATCTGCATAATTCAATGAACACATGCGGATTTACCTGCGTAATTAGAACGCAGCGTTTTGGATGCAGCAAAAATACGCTGCGTACAAAACGCTGCTATACCTGATCGTGGGCACTTAGCCTTACAGTTATATTTGTTTCATTATTATTTTCTTCCCTCATTTGTCATACTGTTGTATACTGTAACTGAGACCGTTTGTCCCATTTCTCCCTGCCCGTGGCGTACAGCGGAGGTGCAGAGCGAGATTGAGCGCATTTTTGAGTTAGCTAGAACACTGCAACTGGTGGCGCTTGATGCTGACACAATAAACCACCCGGCTCAGCTGGCCAAGACTTCACTGGCACCAATTATCGTGTATATAAAAATCACTTCTCCTAAAGTGAGTATCACAGAAAGTTTATGGATAAGAAAGTAAGTGTTTTATGTCAAGATCACATTTCTTGCTACTGAGTTGTATAAAAGGAGTTTTTATGGGGTTCCTCCTATACATTGTTGTTGGGCATTGATCCTGGTTTAAATCACACCAAGCAATGTCTGTGTAAAGATGGAGTGAAACTATGTGCTAACATCACATCCCATTGTGCACAGCTTGTCACCATATACCCTATTAAAGTTAGTATATGAAGGTCTTCTAGCTCACTAGTGTGGAGGCATAAGGCACTGATTGCTGCAGTACAGACCCCATTAAATGCCGTAGCTCTGGAGATATCCCCTTGCAGTCTTAGAAGCAACACATCCTATGCCATAAATAATTTGACATGTCTTATTAAATCAGGCCCCATGCACTATATTGTAAGCCCTATAACAGCTTGATACAAAATGAGGCTGTAATACAGCTTTGTCTATGACGCTTTATAGTTATTGCAAGGCTGCCCAGCTGTACAATAAGAAAAGATGCCTTATTCCAGCAACCCCTTTTCTGAAAGTAGGACAGCATAACACACTAACAATAAACAGCTGCTATCACTGGGAAGGGGAAGTGTAGTAGTCGCATCAGCCATTCTGTATCTATGATTCTACAGTATGATACATGAACAGGCCAGGTTTGCGTAAGTGAAAAACACTTGTTGTCAGTTTCACTCCACTCATAAAGGGGTTTGCATGCCAGGGACCCCCTCTATGATATCCGTACGCCTAATGGGTAATAATATACAAAAGTCTAAGGGCTCACTCACACTGGCGAGTAGCCTTGCGTATAACTCAGACGAGTACTATCCATTGTTTCATTGGATAGCACTCACTTCAATGTTATTCCATGGAGCAGTGCCTTCTTGCGTTTATTTTCTCATGCCGAGTCAGCATGAGAAAAAAAATTGTAGCATTCTGTAATTGCCAGCATATATTGAACGGCGCACACCCATACAAGTCTATGGATGTGTGCAAAACAGCGAACTGCACTCAGATGTCATCAGAGTGCAATCCGATATACGCCAACTCACAGAATGAAGAAGATAGAGAAATTAAGTTCTGCATCTTTTCTGCACCTGTGATCCGAATCTCACATTCAAGAGAATCTGATCACAGTAAAATGACACTAGGCTCGCAGCAGAGTTTGAGCAGAGGGTCATTTACATATAGCATCCAAGCGAGAGAATCATCAGATGCTACTTGCCAGTGTGAGCGAGCCCTTAGTAAGAAAACCACTTTAATTCTGACAGGCTCACTACATCCTGTATTAACTATTGAGTGAAACAAAGCTTTTCCTGAACTATTATGTGAAGATAAAGTGCTGTGCAAATGTTTTAAGCAGCTGTGGAAAAAATGCTGTAAAATAAGAATGCTTTCAAAGATATAAGTGTTAATACTTATTTTTGATCAATCATCAAAATGCAAAGTGAATGAACAAAAGAGACATCTAAGTCACATTAATATCTGGTGTGATCGCCCTTTACCTTCAAAACAACATCACTTCCTCTCGGTACACTTGCACACAGTGTTTGAAGGAATTCGGCAGGGAGGTTGTTCCAAAATGTAGTAGAACTATCCACACATCTTTTGTGGATGTAAGCTTGCGCAAATCTTTCTATCTCTTCAAGAAATCCCAAACAGACTCAAAGATGTTGAGGTCAGGCTTCTGTAGGGACCATATCATCACTTCCAGGACTACTTGTTCTTATTTATGCTGGAGATACTTCTTATTGACATTGGCTGTATATTTTTGGTCATTGCCCTTCTGCAGAATAAATTTGGAGACCATCAGATGCCTCCCTGATGGTATTGCATGATGGATAACCATCTGCCTATATTTCTCTACATTGATGACACTATTAATCCTGACCGAGTCCCCAAGTCCAATTGCTGAAATGCAGCTCTAAACTTAGAAAAATATTTAGACTTGAGAGTCCTCAGTGGTTGATACCTTTTAATGGCTAACTGAAAAGATGGTAACAAATTGCAAGCTTTCCAGACTACTCAGGTCTCTTCATCCGATCATTCATCATTCGATGAAGAGACCTGCGTAGTCTCGAAAGCTTGCAATTTGTTACCATCTTTTCAGTTAGCCATTAAAAGGTATCAACCACTGAGGACTCTCAACTCTAAATATTTTTCTATCTACTGGCTAACACGGTACGAAGATACACATCTTTCCTAGCTCTAAACTTACAAACTTACAAGGCACCTACTAGATATCTTCCAAGGGAAGTAAGCATGATGTGTCTTTCTTGGTCAACCACTGTTTTCAATGTCCAGAATTCAGCCCATTTCTTGTTCTTTCTTTAAAAGAGCTTGAGCAACAAATCTTGAAGCCTCAGTCTGTTTGAAATCCTTGTGTGGGAGACGCCTTGCCGATATAGTATAAATACAGTATTGCCATGGTGTATTACCCGTGGCATGAAACGGTCTTCCACAACCTCACCTTTGTAAGAGGTTGACTGTTGCTTACCCAGTTGTAAGCCTCCTCTTCCCAGTATTTAAATCTAGTGGGTTTTTTAGCCAAGTTGGCCTGGCTGTTGACTGTTTCTTGAGGACCACTTCCAGTTTGCTAAAAAGACTAGATTTATATATAGAGGAGATGGGACTGTACCTCAGGAGCAAAAAATAAACAATGTCAGATTCTGAAGAACTTCATTTACACCAGGTAAAAACTTACATATTTATGGCAGGTAACAAGTCCTCTCTAAGGGCTCATACTCATTAGCGTATAAATAGGATGAGTGCAATCCGTTAAAAAATCGGATTGCAATCTGACTAATCTTATTCACTGATTCAGTGTTCATCTGCAATTTTTTTCTCAGCTCGGATCGGACTGAGAAAAAAATCACAGCATGCTGTGAGTGGCTGTGTATATAGCACGAGACGCACCAATGCAAGACAATGAGTGTGGGAAAAAGATTGCACAGCACACAGACCATGCGTGTGCCATTCAATTTTTATGCACCCATCTCATAGGAAACCCGACATTTGGTCAGCCGAGTACAGTAAATTCAGCATGAATTGTCAGAATAGACAAGTTTTCTGTACTTGTATTTAGCTAATAAATAAATAAAAGAAGAAAATGGTGTGAGGTCCCCTTTATTTTTATTAACAAGTTGAGGGAAAACAGACAGCTGAGAACTGGTCTTAATAGTCTGGGGAGGGGGCAATAAACACGGCGCTTCCCAGGCTATTAATATCAGCTCACAGCTGCCTACTTAGCCTTTACTGGTTATTAAAAAAAAGGACCAAAAAAAGTCCCCCTATTTCTAATAACCAGCAAAGGCTGAGCAGACAACTGGGTGGTGATATTAATAGCCTGAGAAGGAGCAATGGATATTGGCCCTCTCCCAGATTAACAACGCAAGCCCTTAGCCGCTCCAAAAATGATGCATCCATTAGATGCACCAATTCTGGTGCTTAGCCTTGTCTCTTCTGGCTTGACCTGGTGCGTTGGCAAGCGGGGTAATGGTTTTCATTTATTTGTACAAAGCACTCCCTGACCCTCTTTTACCCATTTATTTACCTTTAACAAATCAAATATTCCAAAGGGTTCCACCGTAGATCCATCCCACGTCCCATGACAATCTCCAACTGTGCTACATGCGAATGGTCTGATGAACGGTGACATGAGTAATGGAACAGCTCAGCACGCCAGCAAGAAAACACTGACAGTAGCATGAAAACGCACCTGCAGTGACGAGCGGTGACCTCAGTAAGGTGACCGGAGTTCATCGCCAGCCTGAGAAATTTCTATGTATCTATCTATCATCTATCTAGCATCTATCTACATCAGTATATAAGATTGTTTTATTAGAAAACTAGCTTTAAGTGACAGAGAATTATTGTATATAAAAGATGATTTTAAAAATGCATGTTATATGGATGTCATATGGATGGTACGCGAGAAAAATCGCATTATACTTGCATGACACTCGTCCTACATTTCAGGAACAACATCAGAGCGATTTTACTTATGCAGATGAGTGTGAGACATAATAATCTTTCTCTTTAGCACTGTATATGTGTTACTTTATACTACAGATTCCTAAAATTCCCAGTGTGATATCTATTTTCTTTTCCCAGGTATTACATAGGCTGATAAAATCTAGAGGGAAGTCTCAAGCAAAGCATTTAAATGTACAGATGGTGGCCGCAGATAAACTGGCTCAGTGCCCTCCGGTGAGTGTCAGCATTCCTGGCAGTCCTGGCTGGTAGAACACAGAGTAATGCTCAGCTACTGTGACAAGTTCATGTCCTGCTCCATAAACAAACACAATCTGTTCCTTTTACATGAATGGATTGTTTCAATGTTAGTCTGCAACATTAGATCTGGAATGGAAAATGCCTATTCCAAAGTGATCCATAGACACAGTGATTTGAGGCATTACTGTCTCATTGGTATTACCACCTCTCTGACCAGTCTAGAGCACTGATAATTTTTTTAAGTCATCATCTGTAGACAGAGATTGGAGGGAAGCGATGTAATAACTGTCTTTACCTTTCTTGTGCTGACAGGAAATGTTCGATATCATTTTGGATGAGAACCAGCTGGAGGATGCCTGTGAGCACCTGGCAGAATACTTAGAAGCCTACTGGAAAGCAACTCATCCTCCGAGCATTAACCCACCCAATCCGCTGCTCAACCGCACACTTGCCACAGCCGCCCTGGCATCCAGCCCTGCACCCGTCTCCAATCTGCAGGTGCAAGTCCTCACCTCGCTAAAACAGAACATGGGATTGTGGGGAAGTCGAGGGGAAACAGGGTCAGGCACTAGAATGGATGAACATGCTGTGTAGTTTAGGGGAACAGATATGTCGGAGAGACCAGCACAATATATCTTCACTTACTGCCCTGACAGCTATATACCTAATATATAAGGGGACAGTTATCTCCTTTGTTAGAGGGGGCAACATCCAAGCCATTATCTTTCCTCCCGGTGGCCTGGTGGCTAATGAACAAATAGGCAAGCTGTTTACAGAACACATTGCAAGTAATGCCTACCTAATAGTAAATGAAGCCACAATTACAGTATATAGAGTTTAAGACTATTTTTAATGATGTAGTTTATGAAATTGACAATGGCAGATATTTAAGATATAGATATTAGTAGGAGAAATGTCCCTATTTCAGTAATGGCCACCTGCTGATGTTTTTCTCTAAATGCATTATATAGCATGGTATGGTGGTTGCTGACAATGACTGTTTACTGATGGGGAACTTCCTGCTTCTGTTCTGAACCCTTATCTTTTAAGCTAATGTTAAACAGCAGTGCCTGACATCAGCCCCTACCCCATATTCGACATCGACTGCGAACATGTGCAGCACCATCTGGGTAACAACACATCAACTGTCATAGGCTGTGCTTGTACTTGGTACATTTTCATTTGTTCCATGTTTTTGATTATTTCATTTTCTTTTTTTTTCATTTGCTTTTATTCTGTTCTTGTCTTTTTTCATGTTGGTTACTCCATGCTTTAGTTTCACATGCATTCATTAAATCCACACGTGCCTCATAACTTAAATAAATGGGTCGGGCACTCCCTTGGCATAAAAGTTTGTCATAGATGACAGCGATTAGGCAGCAGGAGGCAGAAGTTTAGGGTCACACAAGTGCTGTGCAATCTTCTGTCCAATAAAATCTGAAGATATATTGCTTTTACTATAGACCTAAAAAGATGTTGGACAGTATCATAGCATGAGCACACAGCATGGTTGGATGTAAATGGTTCAGCAGATAATCCAAAGAGAAAGTCATGGGGCATGTGATCCGGAGCTGTAAGCTCCCATTGCATTAAAGATCCTAATAGGTCAATATTGTTATTTATTTCTATAACATCAACATATTCCACGGTGCTGTGTGAGATTGTCATTACTTATATCCACCAATGGGGCTCACATTCTAAATTGCAAATTAAAGAACTGGCGTACATGGAGGAAACCCACGCAAACATGGCAACCATCCAACCAAGGGCAGATGTTCCCCTTAGCCATGGTGCTGCCCATGAATGCAGGGTGTGTGAAGTAGTTATATTCTTACTGTCTTTTCTTTTAAAGGAAATCTGTCATCGATCTGTCACATTGGAGCTTGTCAGGATTTCATGCCACATATTGGACAGGAAGCATGGAATCCTGGCAGGCTTTCTTGTTATAGAGACCTATGTTTTATTGTAGCGCTTCAGACAACATAGTTTTAAAGAGGAGCTTGCCACTAGGAGAAGACGATTGTCTTCTTCTTCCTTCTTCTCTCCTAGGAACCTCCTAACATGTGCCTGGCTCTATTAAAATCTATGTCCTCAAAGCATTTACACCACAATTATTGAGTAAATGGCTTTGAAATGCCTCAAAAAATCTGTGCAACGCGGAGTGGTGCAAACATTTTGTGACTGTTGGCGTTTTCACGCCAGTTTTGGGGGAGAGTGACACAGCACCAAAGCTAGTCTAATTCATGATCAGCTGTGACGTACCTTACACCTTACTGACTGGAATAAGATTTGTAGAAGGTCACTTGGAGGTGCACGCCATTTGACAGATGTTCCTAATTCATTAAGAGGCGTGCTCCTCTTAATGAATCAGGAGCTTATGACTCCAACACTCCCAGTCATCAAGATTGGCTTAGAAATCGCGGCCTTCGTCTCAGAGTGTGAAAAAATATGACTTTCTGTAATGGGGGACTCTTTATGGATTTGGCAGACTGAACCTGCCAACAGATTCAATTAAGAGGCATTTAAACCTGAAAAAATAAGATAACTGATTATATCATATAACATTTGCCAATATATGAAAAAGTTCAATACATAAGTAAATGGGCAGCCTTGTGAAGGCTATTATTTTGATATTTGTTTGGACACAAATCCAATTTTGTAAAAACCTACATTTTAATAAAAATTGCTCGGATATATCTAATCTAAAACAAATGTAGCCACTTTATAAAAATATAGTTGAGATGAGAGAGTCCGGCACCATGTGTTTAATGGTCGGTGGGTGCCACCTTTTCCTTCTCGTTTTCACTTTATAAAAATGCCTTTCTGAAAACAGTTCCAATGCATAGTAATACTTGTGTAGTATGATCCTGTGGTCATTTCAAGTGCATTTACATTAATGACTTATCCTTTTAATATCATTGGGGGTCAATAACCCCACATCCCCACCGAGCAGCTTTGCACACTGTCTAGTGACTTCTGCAGCACTCGAGAGAGGCCACTAAACTGTCACAATCTTATATAAATGAGCTAGCCTACTGATAAGTCATTTATATAAAAGTTCTGGAAAACCCACTTCAGTATCTTAACAAAACATTAGAGATAAATGGAGGGAATTAATGCTAAATGACTGCAGGATTGTATAACTCAGGGCTTGTTTATAGCCTGTAACCATGTAAGCATGTTACTCTGCATGGGGCCTGAAGAAAAAACAGGATATTTTTAAGGAAAACTATTTGTAAGGTTTCCTCAATATTTTATTCATGGTATATTAGAGCAATAAACAAAAGTAGCAGACATGGAGACATCCTTTCAGCCATAAATATAAAACATTAAAGGGAACCTGTCACCACCAAAAAATTGCCATTATCCTGTAGATATAGTGGTAATCTCCTGTGTAGCCGGCAAACTGGGTGATTGGCTACAGGGAGAAAATTAAATTTTATTCTCTCTGCAGCCGCTCGCTTCCAGTCATTGGGAGTGGAGGGAAATGTTACAGTCACTGCTCAGTATATAATTTACACCCTGTAATCACTCTTTGACACACTTATTGACAGCCTGTCAGTGTGTGTGTGCAGAGCAGGCTGTCAATCAATGTGCCAGGGTGTGATTACAGTTTATTTACGGCACATTGAGTGGTGATTGTTACAGCCCCCTGCACTGCCCCAATGAATGGAAGGGAGAGCAGCTGCAGGGAGAAAAGAACTTCATTTTCTTGGATTAGCTGCTCCGGTATGTTTTCTTCACAGGATTTTCATGCAATTTACCTGTAGATTACTGTTGTATCTGCAGATACATTGTGGTTTTTTTTTTTAGGGCATAGTTTCTTCTTGCATCATCCAATCGTTGATATAGAACGATGTTCCTTTATCAGCAGAGCGCTCTGCTTGTTTACATTGGGCAATGACGGAGAACAAACGTTCCCATGAACATTCATTTGTTCAATAATCAGTACATGCAAAAGGGTCAAACAAAATTGTTTACATGAAAGTTCGGACGCATGCACCCTAGGATTCCCCGTCATGCATGGTTATGTCTAGGCAGCTGTAAATTGCTGAGATGACAACAATCAGCCAAAATAAAGTAACGTTTTCAGTCATTGTTTCCTGTGAAACCTTTGATTGATAGAAGACATAAGATGATATAAGCAATTCCGTGCCCGTAGGCGGTATCGTTCTGAGAACTGAGGAGGAATAACAGCATTGTCATACCTTTCTATGCAGATGATTCGGTCTTCTCAAAATAATAGCGTATTCCAGGAACTTTAACATACATCTGTGAATGTTACACATCTCTCCATGTCTCGTGTACGTGTTATTTTTCTTTTCAAGTCATCATTTACCATATGGTAGTGTGTTACCATAAAACAATACATAGGAATGTATTAAACCTTATTCCTTTGGTGTCAATGATAATAAATATTGCATATTTTATTGGAGTCAGTCATGATAAATGTCGTGAAGCTGCAATGAAGAGTTTATGTATCACAGACACCCGTGTCTTCCGCTTCCATCTATTGTCACCTTTCCTAATAATACCTTGTTACCGCTGTCTTACCTAATGTGCCGGTAATTATGATGGGTGCTGCACATTGACACGCGTGAGAGACTGACTAGGAATCCATGCACAATTGTTACAGCATGACTACCTAGGCCCAATACTTTCAGGCTGGCTTGGTGGTACTTCTGATAAATAAAGTCCTGTACTAATACCCCCCAAATATCTGGGATTACTAATTTAAAAGCCCATGTTATACATAGATACCTAAGAGGTAACGTCTCTTCTTGAGTAGTGCATGCTTGGCGTGAGGAAATTTAAAAGCCATGCAATGCTCCTCTGGAAAATTAAATATGCAAATTACCTCTTCAGAGAAAAAGGGGACGACCTATTGGAAGTAGCAATCATAAAAAGTCAACATCGACACTTTAACAAGCCTTGCCACATGATAAAAACCAAATCAGACACTCAATTTGTAGACACGTGTTTTGGGGTGTTTGCACCTTATTAGTGCAAAGTAAGACTACGATGTGGCTGGATGAGAGTCCCCTGGCTGGCGTCTAAGGGAAAATGTCTACCTATGGAAGGAATGCTTCCTATCTGAAGAGTCAATTTGAATATACATGGATATGTGGTGGCAGTGGATGTTATAAAATGCACCAAATTGTTGGGTTAGAATTGGTGCCAATGTGTCACTGGCTGTCTATGATGTGGTCTATACTAGGTCCTTGGTGACTGATTAGCTCTGAATCTAATCTGTGATTGGCTTGATTGTTGTCATATACCTATACAGATACAGACAGCAAAAAATCAGATCTGATTTTCATGTCAATGCTCCTGGCTAAAATCCCTTTCTGATTTATTTGTATGTGTCTGGCCATGAATAAGTTCTAATATATACTGTATATCTGGCTATGGATCAGGTCTGACATGTACTGCTGGCTCTGGATTTGTTGTATATCGGCGTTCTGATGTATGTCTGGCTAGCAATTATTTGTGTGACTGGCTAGGAGCCAAAGGTGATATATAGGGGCGTGCATATGTAGGTATACAGTGATTTAAATGTTTTTTTACTATTATAAGAGGAAAGGTAGACGAAACCTTACCAGACCTTACTCAAGTCAACTTTTTCTTTTGAGCAGTAATAAAAGATTAAGTATAGTAAATAAAAAACATGTAGTTGATAACATCATTATAATTCAAATAATATTTAAACTGCATACCTACTTCTGCACCCCTTGTATGTTTGCACCCAGTAAGGAATCAGTCCCTAGAGATCAGCTCTACTATAGCTTGTTAGAGGTCTTTATTAAAGGGAATCTGTCAGCAGGTTTTCGCGGTGTAATCGAAGACCAGCATAATATATAGACCAAGAGAGCCTGATTGCAGTGATATGTCACCTATTAGGCTGTGTGCTATAGTTTCAATATAGTGTTAAATCAGCAGGAGATTATCACTGCCTGACTAGGTCTCGCATGCACTGTAGTCCAGCTGATCCGTGTAAGCACATTATGAGTTGATACTCATGCTTTAAAGAATATGCACATCTTTTGGGAGCAGCATATATTTTTTAATTCAGTTCATGTACTTTGGGCTAAATATTTTTGAAGTTGTGCTCCATGAAAATTTTGCACTGATTGTTTTCTATAGACTCTGTGTTGCACTGTCTATTGTTGGCTGTATAATGAGTTAACTGAGAATCTGTCTGTGAGAACAATATGACAGACAATTTATAACTTTTTTTGTCTTTTGCTAAGCTTCTCTCAGATAATTTATGGTCACATCAAAGTTTAGTTCTGCTTTGATGTAGTTAGTAATTATAAATTAACTGAGAGGAGCTCAATAAAAGACAGATACCGTAAGTGTTACAAATTCCCTGACAGAATGTGCTCAATGATAGATTCCTGGTTTATCTTATTCTACAAACAGCAATGAGCACGGGAAAAAAAACTGCCTTAAAAGCCAAATGGCGCAACATCTTTAAGAAAACCTAATTGCAAAAAATTATTTTCAGCCCAAAATACATGCATTTAAGAAAAAAAAATAGTCTTTAACTTTTGGCTGTTTTTTAATCTATTATTTTTACAAAGTATTACCCTTTACTTTTATATTAACTTATTTTCCAAATATGATATGCAATTGATGTTGTATAACTAACTTCTTGAACTGATTTTCTAATATTTCCTTTTTGTTAGTTTGTAAGGGGTGTTCCATTGCTTTAAAATTGATGACTTTTCTTTAGGCTAGGTCACCAATATCAGATCAGAAGGGGTCTAAAACCCAGCATTGATCAGCTGATTAAAGGTGCTACACACAAAATAAGAGGCACAGCGCCATGCTTGTGTAGTGGTCATGAGTAGTACTGCGAGCTTGTAGTACCGTTCACGGCCACTACACAATGTACAGATCTGTGCGATTTCTGCAGCATGTTTAATAAACTGATCAGTGTGAGTGCCAAGAGTCTGACAATTAATCCTAAAGTGAAGTCATCCGTATTAATGTCCGAGAACACCACTATATATTCTCACTGAAATAATTTATTACCCTGTTGCCTAACAAACCTGCTTTGTGTGTGCATGACATTAACCTATGTGTTTCTGTCTCTACATGTCTTGCTTGTATTACTAACCAGGGTCCATATTTGGTTCACGGAGAGCTGAGATCAGAATTAAATGACCGAACAGGTGTGTACGAGGATCAACTGCGGAGGGGTCAGACGGGCTCAAGAGTCCTTTCCCGAAATGACACATTGGAGTCTGAGACACAGGGCAGCCGGGACTCAGCATACACAGAGCCAGGAGACTCCTGCATGGACATAGAGACTGACCCATATGAGGATCCAGAGCCCAAAAGTCATGGTGGAGAACATGGGCGACTTCAGCATCAGGGCTCCTGGGAAGAAATGGGTCCAGATCAGGAGAATATGCAGCAACGGAGGAGGAGAGAGTCTCCAAGACCACAAGGAAAGGGAAGAGAGCAGTACTGGCATGAAGGTGAAGGCAGGAACAGGGGTCAGCTGGACAGCTGGGGGAGAGATGTATGTATTCGCTAATGGGGACTGCCTGGAACCAGGCCTGGAATTAGAATGAGAGGGCATCAAGGACCTCTACGGTACGTCAGGTCTGTAGTGTACAGCCTTCCTCCAAACAAACAGTGCTCCTTCCAGAACACCTTTAAGAACACACACTTTTCTTACATTCCTCATATTTTCATCACCATCACTACAGGCCTCACAGCTCAGCAATGTATAACAAACCCACAGTCCCCAAAGTCTCAGTCACTGGCACACATTGTTCGTTTCCTCCTCCTTGCATCTCAGGGCCCACACAGCAGCTGGTGTACATGGTACCTGCACCGGGATTAGCACTGCCTCGGCCCTAATCCTTTCCTGGACGCAGCAGAATATGACCACTGCCCCTAGTCTGTGATAGGAAACCGATGACATCATGTCCCATGGCTAGATCCCACATTTCATTGTCAGTTTGTTGAATTACTTTACATTATGACAAGGGATGATGCTGAATTCATTAAGTGCCTGGATGGCATTTATGTAGTATTGCCATAAATTAAAAAAAAAGTATACTAACCTTATACATTACATAGTTTAAAATTCAGACTCTAAAATTCTCTCTTAATCCTAAATGCAAAACATGAATTATATGAATTTGTACTGAAAAAAATCTATAGGCACTTATTGTTTAGTGGCTCAAAGTCCCATCCCAACCATTGAAGCAACCTTTTAGCTATATCTAGTCCTAAGTGCTGGACTTGCCCCTGTTACCTTTATTATTTTAGTTCACCAAAACCTAGAAAAATGTCTGAGGTATATAAGATTACCCCATGTACAGTAGACCTTACATAATCTAGGAGAAAACTAAGCAGGAAACTGTCTGTTATATATGATTCACCATATATATGACCCAATAACCTTACCGATACACTGCACCCACTGCTGCTTCCCAAATCACTCATATACTTCTATAAATCTCATGTTCTCACCCCTGGCACCCACTGAAACACTGCCATCTCATGAACTGTACCAACACTGCCTTCTGACACCCTCACTGCACTTAACACTGCCTTCTGTCCCCAACCTTGCACTGGCAATCTTTTTACCACTTCTTCGAAATACAGTATGGCTTCCTATTTTCCTCCCCACTGTCCTGCCTCTCATTGCACTGACTCCTCCACTCCCAGCTTTACAGAGAGAAGAATAAGACTTCCACATCCTCAGATCCTTGGACTTGATGCTCCCAATCACATCTTTACCCCCCACTGGAATGTGCATTGAGGCCAATCCTAGCCTGACAACTGTGGGGGAGTCTGTAGGTTGGGAATTTCACACACCATGTGCCATAAATGTATTTTCTGGAGTGAAGAGAGCCTGAATGTATTAACCCCCTCAATGCCTAAAGGGGTCTGCATCAACACTTTGCAATGAATTACTGATCTAAAACTAATATGTTAACCCTTCTTTGCTCTTTTGTAAAACCAGGATGTAAAGTGTTAGCAAATGCCTGTATACATTGTGCCTGCATATAGTAATATCTTTGCCTGCCGTTTTGATTTGTCATGTTCCATATTTTTCGATTCTAACACAGTCCCAGAAATCTGAATCTTCCTCCCTTTCTCCATCTCTACGTGATGCTTACCAGGTTAGTTCCCTACACTTCTGTATTGTCGGTGGAGTGTCCAGGATGAGGCTGGTTACAGCTCAGCATCCCGGGCGGACCCTATCAAACAATGTTCATATACCGCATTGACATCATAGTGGTGGAAACCATACAAATCACCATGTACAAATGTAGAAGAATTTGCCCATTTCCCTATTGCCAAAAGTAAAGAAGTCTAAAGTAGTAAAGATGAAGTTGCATTATATATGGACCTCTTTGGTGGCCCCCGAGGGTCCTGATGTATAATCTGTGCCACTCACATGTGACCTGTTTTGTATGGGAGTATATTCACGTGCTATGTCTATGTTATTTATAGTGCCACACAGAACATAAAGTTACAAAACTGAAAGCAGAAAATTTCCCTGATTACAAGGCTTCTTTTGCTTTCACAAGTCAACTTAAAGCCGAAATCCCCCATAACTGAGAGTGCAGCTCAATCTGTTTTACCTGAAATCAGCACTGAATTAGCTCTTGATGCCTCAGCTAACAGAAAACAGTTTTTTTTTTCCTATCTCTATGGTGCTTGCATTCTCACCTGCAGTCCCATAGACTGTACTTTAAATCTGTGGAGACCTTGCTGGCTCTTAGGGGGCTTGTAATCATTGTTAACATCTTATGTGCTGGGCGCTGCTGTCTCTGTGGTGAGAAGACAGGGATTGTGGACGTCACCTGCTTGGCCCTCATTTCCTTAAGGTACTGCCACACTAAACAACATCGCTAAAAAACGTCACTATTTAGCGATCTCGTTAGCGATGTTGTTGTGTGCGGCATCTACCAGCGACGAGCTCCCTGCTGAGATCCTGCTGTGATCTCGCTCGTCGCTGACATCGTTCCGGACCCTATTTTATCGTCGGCGCTCCCGCTGGTAAGTATTATCGCTAAGTGTGGCACCTTTTCTTAGCGATTTAGCGGTACTTTTGTACTGCTAAAGTCGTTAAGGAGATCGCTAACTGCGATAGCGTCCTTAACGACATCGCTAAGTTAAGCCGCACTTTAGCGATGTATAAACAATCCCGCTAGCGATCGCATTATGCGTCGTTATCGCTATCGCTAGCGGGATTGTTTAGTGTGGCAGTACCTTTAAAGAGTTGTCAGTGCAAAATTACATTATGAATTAGCACAACTTTCCCAGGGAAGAAGAGCACCAAAATCCATGAGTTATCTTTGAAAACAATGATCTTTCAAGCAATATGCAAATTAGGTGCATTAGCTCCTCCTCCTACTTCATTGATTGACAGTGTTGGCGAAAGTGACACCAAGACTGTCAATTACTACAGCAGGGGGAGAAGCTGGGGTCCCAAATTGACTGATGGATGGTGCTGAGCAGGGGTGGACATATCATTGGGACAATCTGTGCAGCCACACAGGGGCGCAGAAGGTAAGGGGGACACTTCTACCTCTAAAGCATAAGGAATTATACATTTTGATGAGTTATTAGACTGCAAAGGGTCCATCTAATGTTCTTGCACAGGGGTCCTCTTCTGTCTGTGACCGCGATTGGTGCTGAGGACCACCCATGGGTGCACCGAGCATCTAACTTACATGTTAATTCAAAAATTGTTTTCTTGAAAAGTAGCTCTTGAAACTACATGTATGCTTCTTTCAGAGAAAGCTTTCCTACATTGAAAAGTGCTTACTTCATAACATAATTTTAACCTGATAAACTCCCTTTTAATGCAAGACAATATATCCACTGCAAAATAATTGACTGTCCCAAGTGTGAAAGTGTGCAGACCCCCAGATAAGTGGAAAATGATTAAAAGGGTTGTTTCACCTTCAGCGATCATCATCAATGATCATGAGAATATCGGTTAATTCAAGTTCTACACAAACATGAATTTTCTATCTGAGGCCTCATTCAGACGCCTGGGATTTTTCTTGTATGCGAAAATATGGACCATTGTTCATCAGTGTTTTGGATTCGAGTTTTGACATTTGAATGCGGCCTAAGGTGGAATTCCCCATTTCTGTCTATAAACAATTTACTGGTCTGTGTGGCAAGCAGCCATGTGCTGTGTATGCTGCTTTCATTTTCTATTTTCTTTTTCCTTTTTATGTTTGATAGTTGCAGTTTCTGTTTATTCATTGACACACTCATCATATGCACAATCCTCATCGAGAACTGGAAGAAAAGTTTCTACTGTAGACTGCATTATGTACAGGACACGACCTGTGGCAGAAAATGACCACCGATCAGCTATCAATGGTCATTTAATAGCCTGTTTACACATGCCAACCATGCTTCCAGTGCAATTGATCTATATATATACTCTGCTCAAAAAAATAAAGGGAACACTCAAATAACACATCCTAGATCTGAATGAATGAAATATTCTCATCATCAATCATCAATGGAAATCAAATTTATTAACCAATGGAGGCCTGGACTTGGAGTCACCCACAAAATTAAAGTTTGAATGTAATGTCCTTAAAACGTTGGTGGATGGAGTGAGGCATGATGTCCCAGATGTGCTCAA
>VIAB01000655.1:166100-186150 GCA_009801035.1 Oophaga pumilio
GAGGAGAAGAAGCACAAAATACTCTTTGCCTCCCTATTATACTTGTCTTTTGTCAAAAGACCATATGGGTACTCACAGAGGACTCATATAAACATCAAGCTATAAGTAATTGTCTACAAAAGTATATCCAATTATGGCTTTCATATGTATTCAGAGTAAGGGACCCATGTATAAATGGGCCTCTGTGTATATGCCCCTCATCCTTGTATATGTCCCTCATCCTGGTATATGTCACCCATCCTGGTATATGTTCCCATCCTGATATATGTCTCTCATCCTGGTATATGTCCCCCCATCCTGGTATGTCCCTCATCCTGGCATATGTCCCTCATTATGGTATATGTCACGCATCCAGGTATATGTCCCCATCCTGATATATGTCTCTCATGGTGGTATACGTCCTCCATCCTGGTATGTCCCTAACCCTGGCATATGTCCCTCATCCTAGTATATGACCCCATCCTGGAATATGTCCCGATCCTGGCATATGTCATTCATCTTGGTATATGTCCCCTCCCTGGTCTATGTCCCTCATCCTTGTATATGTCCCCCATCCTGGTATATGTCCCTCATCCTGGTATATGTTCCTTATTCTGGTATATGTCCCCATTCTGGTATATGTCACCCATCCTGGTATATGTCACCATCCTGATATATGTCTCTCATGATGGTATACGTCCCCCATCCTGGTATGTCCCTAATCCTGGCATATGTCCCTCATCCTAGTATATGACCCCATCCTGGAATATGTCCCGATCCTGGTATATGTCACTCATCCTGGTATATGTCCCCTCCCTGGTCTATGTCCCTCATCCTTGTATATGTCCCCCATCCTGGTATATGTCCCCCATCCTGGTATATGTTCCTCATTCTGGTATATGTCCCCATCCTGCAATATGGCCCTCATCCTGGTATATGGCCCTCATCCTGGTATATTGCCCCATCCCGGTATGTGGCCTTGCTGTTGTTCAATTCACAGAAAAAAAAAACAAGAAACGCGCCTCCTACTCACCTTCCCATTGCTCCCATACCACATGGCGTCCGCTTCTGACGCCAGCAGCTGACCATGTCATGCGACGGGAGCACATGTCATCACTGCCATGCGCCCCCGGTCACATGCACGCCGATATCATCTGCCGGCCTCTAACTGTTCGGCAGTGTATATTGCTGCGCACAGACCTGATCGATCTGTTATGCTGCAACATACTTCAGCTGAATGTGGGTCCAAGTACGCACGCCCAGCAGAAGTAGGTGCTGTCGTCAGTGGGCCCCTCACCTGCCAGGCCCGCTTGCAGCGGCAACCACGGTCATTACGCCCCTGGCACCATTCAATATGGATCTACAGAGCTCAAATCTGGGGATCACTGCAGGTATCAGTGGTCGGACGTCCATTGATTAGTAATTATCTCCTATCCTATAGATAGGAAATAACTTTAAATTTTGCCCATGCTTCTTTAAAGGGAACCTGACAGCTGATACATGGTGCCCGATCCATGTAGAAGACATTGTTTGTATAATTTTAGCCAGGTATGTTTGACTCTGAAACCCTGCGCCATTTCAGAGTAAAACATACTTTATAACCCCTCAGGGACCGAGCTGCACACAGGAGACTAGAAGGACAGGCAGATCCCTGAAAGCTCCTCCCCACCAGCTCCCTTTGACTGACAGGTCTTTCCCTGCGTGCATTTATAAGGGGTGACCTGTCACCCCACAGCAGTGGGAGGGGAGAAGCCACGGAGGACCTGCCTGTCCACTCATTTCAGAACCAAACATACCTGGCAGAACGTGTTTGATACATGCTGCCTGTGGATCGGACAGCATACATCAGCTGTCAGGTTACCACAATAAAGAAATCTCTGTGTGCCTTCCCATATAGATACCCGCCCTACAAATTGTCGCAATTACAGATTATATATCACAGAGGCTTTCCTGAGTGGACGTATACTGGGAATTTCCTAGAATTATGTCTTCTCAATTTTCCATTCTCTGCTCAGGAAGTGAAGATTAGCTTTCCCTAGTTGTGTAACAATTACTATTTATAAGTATTAGTATAGAGGAACTGTCTTCACATTTGAGGAAACTATTGTCTAACTTAAAGGGAATGTGTCAGCAGAATGTCATAACCCAAACGATTTGTATGAACTTGAACGACAATTGCTGCAATACCTTTACGTGGCCAGTCCATTCTTCCATTACTGATAATGGACCTGATATGAAAATGGGGGATCTGAATCCTATGTCACTCCAGCTCTGTTCCCCACCCAGTGCCGTCTCCTTCTGATTGGCTGACAGCTCCTTCACCTGAAATCACACAGCAAGGAGTCTGTCAGCCACACAGCAGGCAGGAGGAGAAGGCACTGGGGCGGGGGCAGAGCTGGAGTGACAGAGGTTTCACATCTACACCCTCACTTGCATATCAATGGAAACATTGATTTCTCAGTAATGGAGAAGTGGACTGGCCATATATAGGTATAGCTGGACTTGTCTCTGAGTTATATGCTCATACAAATACTGTAGTTTAAGGGGATGGTGAAATCCTGGTGACAGATTCCCTTTAAAGTGATTGTCCTGCCTAGATGCCACTTTAAGGCCTAGCAAATTTTGTACTTAGGCTTCCTGAAATCTTTGTTTTTAACCTTCATCATTATAACAATCACAGATTTGGAAAGATTCTGTATCAGGTAGAGTCAGGACATGAGGCTAGAGGCAGATGAGGCCAGGAGAGGTCCCCAGGGTGCTGCTGGGGTACAGGGCGCACAGGTGACAGTGTCTGCGCTCATTTGCATTTATGAGCAGCTTATGTAATGTTATGTGATGTCATGACCAAAGAATGAAGTAATAAGAATATTATGGCCACGTGAAGTCTGCAGGGATTTCCGGATTAGAGGTCTGTTTACATGAAGCGATCATTTATGGACTTGTTTCCTCAGGTATGTTTACTGCAGGGTATCCTGATACACTGTGGCGTGTCCTTCCTTTTAATTTTCCTATAATCAGGGTCACGTTAGTAACAAGAAGGAGCAGAACGCCTCAGGAGAGGGAGGAAGTCAGCAAGCAGCCTCGTCAGTGTGAAGAAGGAGCAGAACGCCTCAGGAGTCAGGAGGGGCCCTCTACAAGAGGGAGGAAGTCAGCAAGCAGCCTCGTCAGTGTGAAGAAGGAGTAGAACGCCTCAGGAGTCAGGAGAGGGAGGAAGTCAGCAAGCAGGCTGTCAGTATGACGTCATCAGCGCGTTCCCTCCCCGATACTTCTAGCGTGCAGAGCGGCCCCGCCCCCATCTCCTTACCCAGTCACTGACGTCACGGGGACTCCACCGGAGCGTTCCGATGGGCGGGGCTTCCGACTACGTCACCGCTGTTTAAATACTCTGAAGAACAGATCGCTGTATTCGGGCGAATCGTCGGCTCCCGGGAATCACATCGCGACAGGCGGCGCCTCCAATATCAATCGCCCGGTTGGATTATCCTGTGAACTACAACGATGGGGCAACTGTTTACTAGACTCATGAGCATCTTTGGTAACAAAGGTAGGAGAACAGCCCTTCACTTACCGGGGATCCGGGAGGGGACTGTAATCTGCACCGTGCTCGGCTGGAAAACCGGATTATCCCTTAATAGGGATTGACGGGTCTGCTGAGTGACAGATACTTGTGGCTACTACACGTGTGTATAAACATACATGTATATTATCAGGTTTAGCCACTGATGTGCTCTCCTATTGATTGGATGGGTGTATGAATACTATTTTTCTCCTTTTACATATCACTGAGACTTGTAGTTCTCCCTGCCTTTTGATATCACCATAACCCCCCTTACAATAAGTCGTCATCCCGGTGACACTGGATCTTGCACCACTTTCTGTATGTGTGACACCGTTGTGTAATGTCCAGGATCCATTCACCTAATGTGACTGATTAGTTCCCATATAATCTGGGGCATCAGATTATGGTTAGAGATAAAATAACTATAATCTGCTGCGTGACTCCAACAATTCCTGTTCTTCACACAATGGGCAAAGCACAGTTACCCTCTCCCCCCAATATTGTGGGGACCCCCATCCACATACACTCATCAGACCTCACAGATTACATATCTGCGTGGACGGTGATTGTGGCCCTGTTATTTGTATTATACTCCGGGCCCCTCCGTACAACAAGCAGGCGGCCACATCCCCATGTCCTGGGGGGCCAGCATTGTGCCTTCCGGCCTTTGTGCCCCTCCAGTGTCTGATCTTCACCTCTCCTGCTCCATTATCTGGACACAGCTGGGTGTGAATAGGATTCTAGCCCTGGTGGTTTTCTATTATAGAGGGGGCGCCTGTTGGGAGAGTTTTGTTCTGCTCTTGGCGAGTTCCTCTCCCTCTAGCTCTGGCTGTTCTCTGAGTTCAGACATAGCGCACATTCCATTCTCTCCACATCTGTCTCTAGGGGAGGAAGGAGTCGTGTTTGTCAGTCTTCCATGCAGATCCTATGAATAAGTATAATGGCGGTGATTTATCCTGCTGAATATGTATTCTGTCTTGTTAGCGCTATGTGTGGCATGTGATGACCGTGGCACACATAACAGGCTGTACAGAATTGTAGCTGGCACTCTGGTTAGTGAAGGTCGGACACATCAGTGGGCATAAAACCGGATCACAGCGGCCACATCAGTGGGCATAAAACCGGATCACAGCGGCCACGGTGCCTGCTTGTAACATGACAGCTGCTCTCTGTATAGATAAACCATACCCACTGCTTGTCTCTTTTCCACAGAGCACAAAGTCATCATTGTTGGGCTGGACAATGCTGGGAAGACCACCATCCTGTACCAATTGTGAGTATTCCCACCCCCAGCAGATGCTCCAGGGACAATAGAGGAAATGACAGACACTTGTCCAGTTAGGAGATGACACTTGACAGGGTGTGAAACCAGCAGATTGTGATCAGTAGGGCTCTTCACTGCTGTGTGACCTGTTGTCAGCCTAGAGCGGTCTATTCTTTGTGACCACCAGGCGGTAAAAATGGCTGGTGAATGTGCGCTTTTCTAAAGCAGTGATCCACGGACCTGCTGCAAAAACTTTCTCCCCCAGCATGCACAGACCACCTCAGTACATGCGACCAGTTACAGCTTTTCCAGAGCTGGGGAGCCATTGATCTATAGCTAGATGGGTGCACCACTCAGCAAGAATGGCACATTATTGTCTTCAGTTCGGACCCTTATATCGCACCAGTGGCACTGAGCGATTGATTTCCATTGTGGTCTCCTCAACACTCCTTTATCTATGTGGATGCTAGAAATCGATTCCTTCTCTTTTCTAGTCTTATGAATGAAGTGGTTCATACAGCGCCCACTATTGGCAGTAACGTAGAAGAGATTGTCATGCGGAACACACACTTCCTGATGTGGGATATTGGGGGGCAGGAGACCCTTCGAGCAACATGGAACAGTTACTACTCCAATACTGAGGTAAGGGATCAGGCACGCTCCGTAGAAATATGTCGGGCTAAACATCCGGCCGTCAGTAAGCATCTAGAGGCTCTACTGACATGGTGTCTTATGGCTGCTTGCCAGGTATTGTGCACACCCAGCAAATATCATGTATTCCTCCTATTCCAATTAATAGGACAAATGCACAAAACCTGTTGGATGCCACTTGAGTATCACCTATAGCAGTGATCACTGCTTTATCTCTAGACAAAGGTGTTCTGGAGATGAGGCGTTTCTTTGTACTTCTGTTATTGGATGTGGCAAGAATGTCCATTGGAGGTCCCCAATAAATGGGCCAAGTTTGAGAATTATATTATAGCATTGCAATTTCTGTATGTATCTAATATCATTTTTAAAAATGGGATAGTGCTTCACAATGAGCCTTTCTGGAGCAATGATGGACACATTCCTCTAGTTTGCCGTTCCTCCACTCTGATGGTCTGTATGTTTCATTTTGGCTTTTTTTCAGTTTGTCATTCTGGTGATTGACAGCACTGATCGAGAACGCTTGCCAGAGACGCGGGATGAGCTGTACAAGATGCTGGCACATGAGGTGAGTCATCCGCCCACTTTCTTATAGATTTTATGCTGGGTCTTCAAGGTTACTAGATAAGTAGGTCTTAATGAATTTAGAGGGACTCCAGCAGGGAGACAAGGAGTCCCCAGTCCCCACCATTTCAATGCAAGGTTAGAAATAAATGAAGCAACAACAGCCCAAACAAGAGCTGACTCTCATTGTAGTCATTCATCAGTCCTACAGATCCCCAAATGAATGATGGTTTTGTGCGGGCTGTTTTGCGAAGATTAAGCACATGCAGCATATCCTACCAAAAAGGCTCGCACAAAAGAAATCATTAATTCAAGCGTAATAAGGGTATGTGCACATGGAGTTTTTTTTTTCTTTGCTCAGTTTTCGTAGCCGGAACTGAGTAGAACCTCCAAGTTTTCAATGAATATTTGTAAAGTTTTTGCTCCCAAACTGCCTTAAAAAATAACTAAAAAATCCCTTCAGCTGTTTTTATTTTCTGCTTCTGAACAATTGTCCTTCTCCGCATAGGACCTGCAGAACGCATCCGTGTTAATCTTTGCAAACAAACAGGATGTGAAGGATTCCATGTCAGCCTCGGAGATCTCCACCATGTTGGCACTTAGTGCTATCAAAGACAGAGCCTGGCACATTCAGGGTTGCTGTGCACTCACTGGAGAAGGGTAAGTCAGCTTCTAATTGCAAATTCTGACCTTCCCATAGTCCCCACATACAGTCATAGCCAGTGGCGTAACTAGAGTCTGATGTGCCCCTACCCCATTCTGAATAAATCATGTATGTGTGTATACATTTCTGATGGCATCGGCGGGCCCTTGACCCGCTGCGATCGCGGTCATTATGCCCCTGGTCATGGCTGAAACTGTTGACGCCCTCGAAATTGTTTCAGAAAATTAAATATTTCTCCCAGAAAATTATTGCAATTACACATGTTTTGTTATATACATGTTTATTTCCTTTGTATGTATTGGTACATCACAAAAAAGAGGCAAAAAGGCAAATTGGACATAATTTCACACAAAACCCCCCAAAAATTGTTGGTACCTTTCCAAAATTGTGGGTAAACTTATTTGTTTCAAGCATGTGATGCTCTTTCAAACTCACCTGTGGCAAGTAGCAAGTGTGGGCAATATGAAAATCACACCTGAAACCGTGTAAAAAGGGGAGAAGTTGACTCAATCTTTGCATTGTTTGTCTGTGTGTGCCACACTAAGCATGGAGAACAGAAAGAGAAGAGAATTATCTGAGGACTTACAAGTTCATCTCCAGAGATCTTGATGTTCCTTTGTCCATGGTGCACAACATAATCAAGTAATTTATAACCCATGGCACTGTAGCTAATCTCTCTGGATATGGACAGCAGAGAAAAATTAATGAAAGGTTGCAATGCAGGATAGTCCAGATGATGGATAGGCAGGTCCAATCGAGTTCTAAAGAAATTCAAGCTGTCCTGCAGGCTCATGGTGCGACAGTGTCAGCGCGATCTATCCATCGACATTTGAATGAAATTAAACACTATGGCAGGAGATCCAGGAGGACCCCACTGCTGACACAGAGACCTAAAAAAGCTAGATTACAGTTTGTCAAAAATGTATGTGTATAAGCCAAAATCCTGCTAGGAAAGCGTCTTGTGGACAGATGAGACCAAGATGGAGCTTTTTGGTAAAGCACATCATTCTACTGTTTATCACAAACAGAATGAGGCCTACAAAGAAAAGAACACAGTACCTACAGTCAAATATGGAGGGGATTCAAAAATGTTTTGGGGTTGTTTTGCTGCCTCTGGCACTAGTTGCCTTACCTGTGTGCAAGGCATCATGAAATATGAAGATTACAAACAGATTTTAGGTTGCAATGTAATGCCCAGTGTCAGAAAGCTGGGTTTGCATCCTTGGTCGTTGATCTTCCAGCAGCACAATGACACCAAACATACTTCAAGACGCACCCAGAAATAGATGGAAACAGAAGTGGCCAGCAATGGGTCCGGATCTAAATTCCATTGAATATCTGTGGCAAGATCTTAAAATTGCTGTTGGGAGAAGGCACTCTTCAAATATGAGAGACCTGCAGCAGTTTGCAAAAGAAGAATGGTCCAAAATTCCAGTTCAGTTGAGATGTGAAAGAAGCTTGTTGATGGTTATAGGAACCAATTAATTGCAGATATTTATTCCAAAGGGTGTGCAACCGAATATTAAGCTGAGGGTGTCAACAATGTCGTCAGACACATTTTTGGGGTTTTGTGTGAAATTATGTCTAATTTGCTGTTTTTTGTTTTGTTTTGTTTTTTGTTGTTCCAATACACACAAAGGAAATAAATGTGTAGTTGCAATAATTTTCTGAGAGAAATACTTCATTTTCTGTAACAATTTCAAGAGTGCTAACACTTTTGGCCATTACTATACATAGAGAAATATATTGCATCTCAGCCATCTTTGAGGTTCTTGTCATAGACCTACCCTTGTTGACTAGAAGATGTTTAGCAGACTGATATGGAGTACAGACGTGACACGTAGTGTTACAGGGACTCAAAGCGTTTGTGGGCCATATTAATAAAGAATGACTATATATTTTGCCATAATAGGATTAATTTTTTGCAATCATAGTTTCGTTTAGTGATATTTAACGTAAACTATAGCTGTATCCTGTGCATTTGAAATGGGCATTAGCCTTAGTACTGGACAATTCTTCTGAAATCTTTTATAGATTCTCATAAACCATTTACTGTCACATCATGTTGTTCTTTCTAGTTCGTTCCTTTAGAAAATCCCAAAGAATTTCCAGAATGTGCTGTTGAACTATCCTCGCTTTGTGTTCTGGCACATATGCTGATTTTTAGAGAGGGAAACTAAATCTGAACCCCAACAGTCACTGAAATAATGTAGGAATGAGAATTCAGAGCCTGGCCAGCATCTAAAATGTCCTTTCTAAATATCTATCTTTACACCCTAATCACTTAAATATTATAAAACACCCTACACGTCTCCATATCCAGCTAATCCCTGAATTGTTTGGTTTTTTTTTTTACAACATGTACCGGCGTGCCATTTGCCGTAAAATTGTAACTTTACTGCTACTCATACAAATTCAGTATTTCTTAGTAGAAAGAAAGTTGCAAGAACCCTGATAAAGTCAGACCTCTTGACATAAGTATCTTTGCTATAAATTATACAGTGAATACAAGCAAGTCCCAACCCTAGCTTCAAGTAGCCACACAAGTGCCACCTAATCACATGTATAGGGTGGCATTAAAAAATGCTTCTGATGATCAGATTTATGACAGCAAGAGAAAGAAAGGATCAACCCCACTGCATGTCAGCATATTTAATTTCCCAAAGGCTGGATGTTTCTTTACTTTGGCATGTCACTCTCCATAACGAGAAATATTACCCCTTAAACCTGTCAGATGCATCTCATACAGCCAGTTCAAATCTCATGCTATGCACTGAGGAGGTGTAACACCCCGAAACACGTGTCTGCATATTGAGATTCTGGTTTGGCTTTTAACCTAAGAAATGTGGCATGGCTCGTTGACTTTTAGGATTGTTACATACGTACAATAGGTGGCACTAGAGATCACGTCTTCTTCCGCTCTGATGCAATTTGCATGAGGAATACTGGCACAGCAATAATTCTGGGGTCAGGCACTATAGACTTGACTCTATGGCAAAGCTAACGGGTAAAGTGCTTGCATCTATGTAAATTTGAGATTACTTTTTTTTTCAATATGGAGAAAAAAGATGGCTTTAAATTTGAATCTGGCAAAACTATTGCAACATTCAGTAGAAAGAAGTTAAAGAGTTTAATAGAACTTCTCCCTTATAGAATCTATAATTTGTGACTATTGCAGAACACTGAGAGGGTTGATAGTTTTGCAGAACATTAGGTTCCCCCCCTCCTAATGTTAATGATTGATCTTGTTTGCTTTTCCTCTACAGGCTGCCTGCTGGATTAGACTGGCTGAAGTCTCAAGTTACCGCAAACTGACTTTGATGGGAGCCTTTATATTTATTTTACATACGCTGGACACTTTTCGTATTACTTTTGTACAAAAATGACTCCTTTTTATACAGACTTTTTTTTGTGTGTTTATTTTATGTGAAAAGAGAAGCAGCTGTGGACATCATGATGTGGATTGTGGATAACTCGGGCCAAGAGGATGGGGAGAGGAACTGCATCAGGTTAACTCAGAATGTGCAAGAACTCGAGATTTCATATCATGGTACAATAGTAGAGGGACCCAAGAAAAAGGATTTTAATGCAACCAGCCACGCCAGCTACAGTCTATGCATGTAACTGGCAAAAAAAAAAATTGTGGATTTATTCTTGACGCTCCCTCTTAGATTCTGGGGATGTTGAGCGGTGAACATTTTCATCCAGCCATGTGTATATTTTTGTAACTCCTATTTGACTACCTCAGCTTTCTCCAAGACTGTTCTGCCTACGGAGCATTTTCTGCTATGAAACGACCCATGTTTGCTTTAAGAGGAACAAGAATTTACATCTGGTTCACATGAGAGTAACCACAGCTGCACCACATGTTTTTTTTTATTAACCCTATCATGTGCTGCATTTTTTAATCTGTACCTTTCTTTGTTGACAGAGGTCTTAAGTGCACCACAGACCCCTTAGATTGGCAATAGGTTACATTTCCGTCACTGTGTATATGTATATTTCCCCTCCATGTGAAAGTTTATTTATTTTGTAAGTCATGACAACCTCTTCCATTCCTTCCATTAACTCATTAAGTCTCAGACATCTCGAAGAAGGAAGGATGTTCACTTTTCAAGACATTTCATTGGTGCTATGAACCCCAATATGAAGGGGGGATTGTTTTGTAAAGTATTAACCCTTTCTGTGCCTGACGGTGCAGTGTGCTGGCATTGTCTGCACATGGGGCCTCAGTCAGGGAGTATTAAACAATGTTTTATTCTTATACCATCTGTGTCTTTTTTTTTTTTTTTTTAATTTGGGAAGTGGAGCGTATGGAGAGTTAGACTCTGCATGGCTGGAGACAGATGAATAAGTTTGTGCTTAGTCTAAGGGCGTTACCCTTTGTCCTACAGTGACTGCATATTCTGTACTGATGTAACCTTGGATCATACAGAGCTGGTCTGAAAGGTTACGCAAAGACCTAAGGAAGTTGAGGACTTCAAGTACAGTCTCACAGTGCTTAATTATCACGCTGATCATGTGACACCTTGTGAGACAGTACAGCTTTTGTCCCACTTGTGTGTGCACATACCATTTTGATGTAACGTCACAGATTATAAGGGGTCTATAGAAGTGGAGAGAATTCTGCCATTGTAACCAGTTTAGCAGTTGAGATTGATTAATCATCATGATAATCTGTTTTTCACACGTATGGGCATGTGTTTCCATATTTATTCATAGTGCTAGTGGAGCTTTTAAAGAGAATCTGTCAGTAAGATCAACCCTCCTATATGGGCATGTAGGTCATAGGAAGATGAATAACATGATACCTTAATATCTGTGATCTGATGTCTTATTCTAGAGAAATACATTTTTTATATATATAATTGAGCTGATAAGATCTATAGGCGGGACATAGATCTCACTGAGAATATACCTCCAGAGTTTATTTTCACTGACAGGGGGCGTTACCAATGTGAGACATTTATTGACTGACAGTCTGCTCTCCTGATCTACATGTCACACACTGGTAACACACTCTTCATTGAAAATGAGCTCTGGAGGCAGGTTCTATGTCCCGCCCATAGATCTTAACAGCTAATGTACATATTAAGAAAAATGTGGCATTCTCCTCTTAAAAAAACATCGGATTTCAGATATCAAAATGTCATCTTTCTGAAATATGTGAATTTTTTGTTTTATTTTGAATGGGGGAAATTGGGGGTGATTTAAACTTGTATAGTTTTCAAAACTTTTCTTTTTACTGGCTTCAATAGACTCCATTGGAGACTAGAAGCTGCGATCTTCTGAACGCTTGTGCTACACAGAGCAGCCTATTATTTGTAGCTAAAATGCTCATCTGCTATGAGAGCAGACCAATGGGCGGTGCTCATAGCAGTTTGACAATGACAACCACATGGGTTTCCTGCAGACCCCGGTTTGTCATGCCAACCCAATGGCGACCCACGGTCATGTGACACGGGTGCCGATAGGTGGTGTTTGTGAAATGCTTCTGGCACAATCAAGTTAAATGCCATAGTCATATATTGACAGTGGCATTTAACATGTTAACAGCCGTGGGTGGATCGCTATTCCACCCGCGGCTGTTAGGGTCACATGTCAGTTGATGAAATCAGCTGACATGTGCCAGAAAAGTTGCAGGCTCATCGCCTGAGCCTGCATCAAACGGGGAGTCGACCTTGGACATACCTATACCTTTCCACTTCCGTCAGACTCACTGTCCCTCTGGTCGGTTGATGTTTTTTTTTTTGAGGTTCTAAGAATCGTGTATGATGATCCGTGGCTAGCTTGCTGAGTCTAAAGGGTATGCCACACTAAACAACATCGCTAACGGGATCGCTAAAAAACGTCACTATTTAGCGATCCCGTTAGCGATGTTGTTGTGTGCAGCATCTGTCAGCGACGAGCTCCCTGCTGAGATCCTGCTGTGATCTCGCTCGTCGCTGGAATCGTTCCGGACCCTATTTTATCGTCGGCGCTCCCGCTGGGTAAGTATTATCGCTGAGTGTGGCACCTTTTCTTAGCGATTTAGCGGTACTTTTGTACCGCTAAAGTCGTTAAGGAGATCGCTAACCGCGATAGCGTCCTTAACGATATCGCTAAGTTAAGCCGCACTCAGCGATATATAAACAATCCCGCTAGCGATCGCATTAGTATGCGTCGTTATCGTTATCGCTAGCGGGATTGTTTAGTGTGGCAGTACCTTAAGTTATGTAAGCTCCAGCAAGGAGACCACCCGGTAGAGGAATTCGGCTCAGAGTTCCGTAGATGGGCCACTGACACCCAGTGGAATGATCCTGCTCCTAGGAGTCAGTTTTGTCAGGGCCTGTCAAAATGGCACTAAAATAACATGTCCGCTCTTTATATGGAGAGGGACATTTGATTTCAGCAGCCAATGACGCAAGCCGTTGTGTCAGAACATTGTGGGTGTTTCCTGCTCCCTGACAGGCTAGCTGCAATGTGCACACATAAGGTTAGGAAAAAAAAATTACTGCTTCAAGAATGCTGTGCCTCTGAACTCTGCAAACCTCCTCCCCTCATCAAACATGTGCCAAACACTCATGATACACCACCATTATCGTTGCTATAGTGCTGAAAATACTTTTGTGGCAATACAAATATTTTCCCGCACTTTTTACAGAATGTTACTGATTTTTTTTTTCTCCGATTTTATAAAATTTTGCTCTTGTTTCCGATCACGAATCCGAATGTGCCATATTCGTGCCAAATTTATGTTTGGCGATTTATTCGCTCATTACTAGTTTTGAATAATTAATTTTAATTGCAACTGTATGGGGTCCTTTAGTGTACATTCACATACTGCAGATATGTACAGTAAATCCATGCATCTGTGTTGTATTTCTAGGCCAATTTAAAGAGCATGCATATGGTGCATTAATGTAATTAAAGTGAAATCTTTGGTACATACAGTACTCGCCTCTTTAACCCTGCAGCACCTGACCCGGAAGCACTGGCCGGGCAATCAGGTGCTGCCTTAGGGTATAACAGGCGCCTCTTCTATAATGGAGGCGCCTGATTATAGTGTGGTTTCCGTGCTGTATTCCGGCTGCTCGTGTGGGTTCTTCCCACTATTCCTATTCCCCATTCGTGCTCCTGTTCAGCCCTGTTCCTGTTCGGTCCTGTCCGTCTACTCTGTTCCTTGTCCCGTCAGGTCACCCTTTTTAATCCTGTTCAGTCCTGGTCTGTCCTGCCTTCCCGCTCCATCCTGTCCAGTCCCAGTCAGTCCTGTCAGTTAGCTCCATCCTGTTTTGTCCTGTCAGTCTGCCTTGTCCTTTGTCCTATTTCGTCACCCCGCTTAGTCCTGTTCAGTCCTGGTCTGTCCTATTATCCCGCTCTGTCCTGTCCTTGTTAGTTCCGTCGGTCTGCTCCATCCCGTTCCATCCTGTCTGTCTCGTCCTGCTACTCCGTTTCGGTTGTCTGTCCCTCTCGTCTTGTCCGAGTACTTTCGCTGCAGTCCTGGTGCCAGCTATTGTGGTGTCCGACTCCCTCGGGTTTGCCCCTAACGATCCCTGTATAGGGGTTGGTTCCATCTGGTCCGCTCACTCGGGGGAGCTTCGGTTCTGCGACCCAGAGGGTCCACTCTTGGGCGTCTTAGTCACCTTCTGACGTCACAGCATAACATGCTGGTTTTGTGGAGTTCTTCAGATTTGGCTAATGTTAAAGGGGTTATCCGGTCCAAATTGATAAGTCTGCAGTCACTCTACGTGATTGCAGACTTATGAATTCCCCCCAGTGAACGCGCTGTGCGTAGTAGGGATTCGCCAGTTTCTGAGCCAGGACTGGAGGCTATGTATGCGTTCAGGCTTTGACTGGCCCACAGGAGAATAGGAGATTCCACCGGTGGGCCCCTATACAATAGTCGACCTCCACCCTCTTATATGAGCAGTACTTGGCATAATATACTTGAATCACTACGTACAGACAATGGCGGCATCTTATTCATTTATCAATCTACCCAGTTCATTGTTAGATACATTTGTGAGTGAGGATAATGTCACATTTGCATGTAGCTGAAAAGTGGAGCCTTGGAGTTGGTTACTGGTGGGCCCTTGGCCTCCCAGTCTAACACTGTATGCATTATACATACTCCCTGCCATTACCCGTCCAGTGGGCGCGACTTCGCTCCATATAAGCGTATGGAGCAAGGTCATGCCTTCTAGTTGGCCATGTCACTATTTGGGGAGCGTATGAAGCGAGGCTGCGCCCACTGGACGGGCTCTGGCCGGGAGTATGCATAACTCATACATACCCTCCGGTCCTGGCTCAGTAACCAGCACAGCCTCGCAGCGCACAGTGCATGCGCTGGGGGGGATTCATGAGTTTGCAGAGTGACTGCTGATTTATCGATTTGGACTGGACAACCCCTTTAAGGCTTTATGACCCGAAAGACCTGCAGTTGCACTGAACTAAACTGAGATCATTTTACAATTTTATGGTTGCTTGTGAGAAATGAGAAGGGTACAATAATTCTGGTAACACGGACCTCAAAGTGCAAACAAATTGGTTGTTTCAGTTCTGTTTGACAATTTTAATGAAAGTTTTCATTTACGTTTAGTACCTTAGGTCACTCATTTAAAGGGGTTGCCCAGACTTGGGATGAAAGATTGCAGTCAGGATTATTCAATATTGCTGGTGTGAGTAGACGGTCAAATGATCTCAAATATGCGAATATCACACTTGCGGTCACGTGCCAACTAGACATGCTAGTCCTCTATCAATAGAAGTGCACTTATTGAGGTCAAGCATATCTAGTTGGAAAATGCTAAGTATTCAAATCGCACACCTTCGGTCACGTTACCGATTGCTCTCACAGGCAATACCAGAAAATCCTGACAGTGTGCACACCACAATCTGTCAAGATCCAGAAGTCTGAACTGCCACTTTAATACCCTTTTTTGCTTTCGTTTTTTTTTTTCATCCCTGTCTTCTAAGGGCCATAACTTTTTTGTTTTTATTTTACATCAACATAGCTGTATGCAGGCTTCTTTCTTTGTGGGTAAGGCCGGTTTCATACGTCATGATATTTCCGGTACCGGAGATAACAGTGCCCGTGTGTGTAATACTTTTGGCACACGTGTGGCAACCGTGTGTCACCCGTGTGCCGCATCTGTACCACAAGGACAGGCGCCAGGGAAGAAGAGCTACAGTAAGCGCTGTTCCCCTGGGGCCAGGTGCTGCAGACGCTGTCATTATTTTCCCCTGCTCTGCTGATGATCGGCGCAAGCAGGGGAGAATGATGAGAGTTGTATTCCAGTAATAACAATGAAAGCAGGTGGTGGCTGATGGGACTATTACTCCCATCAGCCTATACATGCTGCCGCTAATAACAGTGACAGCAGCAGCAGCTGATGAGCATATTCCTCATCCGCATGTGCTGTAAATAAATAAATGAAAAAACTTGGTGTCGGTTCCCCTCTATTTTCTATAATCAGCCACGCAAAACTGACAGCTGGGGGCTGCAACCCTCAGCTGTCAGCTTCAGCAAGGCTAGTTATCAAGAAAAGAGTGGTCCCCACTGTTTTTTTTAATTATTTAAATAAATAATTTAAAAAATGGTGTAAGGTCCCCCCCATTTTTGACAACCAGCCTTGCTAAAGCTGACAGTTGGGGGCTGGTATTCTCAGGCTGGCAAGGGGCTATTGATAAAACCCCCCCAGCCAAAAAATAGCAGCCTGCAACTGCCCAGAAAAGGCACAACTATTAGATGCGCCAATTCTGGTGCTTTGCCAAGCTCTTCCCACTTACCCTGTAGAGGTGGCACGTGGGGTTCATACTTGTGGGGTTGATGTCGCCTTTGTATTGTCAGGTAACATCAAGACCACGGCTTAGTAATGGAGAGGCGTCTATGAGACACCTATCCATTACTAATCATATAGTTACATGGTAAATAAAGACACAGAAAGAAAAAAGTCTTTTATTAGAAATAAAACACAATTTTTTTCCATTTTTATGTAAAAATCATAAACACAGTTATACTCATCTAACACCTAATTCCATCAAAGCCCTCCTCTTCTGTAATAAAACTAAAATAAAAAACAATATCCCTCACATCTGCGTCATTCTGTCCCACGCCGTAATCCATGTATGGGGGAGAAATAGTTTTCAACCAGGACGGTGCCAAGATGCGACCGTCCAGGCTGAGAACCACTGGTGAATGAGCTGCTGCGAGCACAGAGTCAGTGACCGGCGATGACATCATTGAGGTTACTGCCGGTCAGTGAGGCTGCGTTCCCAGCAGGGCTGAATTGCGAAGACCTCAGCACCGTATGAAAAAGTCAGTCATGAGGTCATCGCAGTTCAAGCTCAGTGTCTTCACAGATCAGATCACCGTGAAAAATTCTAATAGTCCCATCAGACGCCGCATGCTGTCATTGTGATCACCTGAATACAACTCTCATCATCCTCCCCTGCTCGTGCTGATCGCCGGCCAAGCAGGGGAGAATGATGAGAGCCGTCTTCAGCACCTGGTGCCGGGGAACAGTGCTTACTGTAGTGCTGAGTCTCAGGTGCCAGTGCGTGTCACACAGATGACATCCATGTGTGTTCTCCATGTGCACGTGTGCAGGACGTCTTGCGGCCTGTGCTGACGGTAAAAAACGGTCATGTCAGCGTGTTTAGCCCACGGACACACGGTCCGTGGAAACACTCTGGCATGTGCACAGACCCATTCACTTGAATGGATCTATGTGTGTCAGTGTCTCCAGTATATGTGAAAACTGTCACCACATGTACGACAGACACAGACGTGTGAAAGAGCCCTAATTTGGAGTTTTGAATGCAACCACTTAAATAATCATATAATGTACTTAAATAGAGTAAAAATTGTACCATTTTTAGATACCTAAAATTTTGTGATTGCTTTTTGTTTTGTGGGATGAAAGGTGACTGAGAAAATTGCAATTCTGCAACTTTTTTTTACAGCATTCACCAATCAAGATCATAGCATTTTAAAAGTATGGACATTTACAGATGTGGTAACACTCATTGGGGCAGACTTATCAACACTGCTTAAGGCCAGGGTCACACTTGTAACTGCAATGCGAGAAACTTGCACGAGTCTCTCGCCTCAATACCCGCCACTGCCGCCGACACTCGGGACCGGAGTGTGCGGCTGCATGTATTTCTATGCAGCTGAAAGCTCCGGTCCCAACCACCGGCGGAAGTGCCGGGTATTGAGATGAGAGATTTGCGCGAGTTTCTCGCATTGCAGTTGCAAGTGGGACTCCGGCCTAGCAGTAAAGCATTCTTTGTTGCCCACACCAACTAATCACCAACCAATTATTACCACTTCATTTTTATTTCATAAATCAATAGAACACATGAAAAAAACAACTTTTTGATATATCTTACTAAAGAATTTCCTTCTTTACATTCTTGGACTTGGACTGATCTTTCGATATCAATTCATGGGTAAAATTGGTATTAATTTAAAATAGATTTCTCCACTGGTGAGAGAGGAGATGACAGTTGGTGCTTTTAAAATGATATGGAGCAGGAAGGAGGAGGAGCTAGAGGCAGACAGACATTCTGCTGCAAGTTTTCCTGAAACTACAGTTACAATTCTCCATGAAACTTTATAAGCACCAACAGTCATCTCCTATCTTAAAGAATTTACCAATGAATTGAGAATAAAATATTTTTTCAAGAGGAGAAAGCTGCGGATTGCTCTAATAACATATGGTATATTCCAATTTTTTTTTTGTTTTGACGTGTACTATTGATTTAGGCAAAAAAAAACGGTGATGGTTACTATCAAACAGATGAAGATTGTGCTCTTTTTGGTTGGTTTTGGTTCTTTTAGAGAGTAGTAATAAAATTGTTAGAATTCTTTTTATTGAATGAATTGGGAAAGAGGGTTACAAGTATATTTTTTAATCTATGTTTTTTTTTCTTTTTTAGTCCCCCTCAGTCTATGTGCACTAAGCGACCTATTACCGATCACTCTGTGTGCATCTGAAGTGTGGTCTGCCTGTATAAACAGGCTATGAAACAATCACCAATCAAATATTATGCAGAATAAAAAATTTGAAACAAGTCTTTAACCATTGGAATTAATATTATGTCTATATAGATTCCAATAAGTATTAATAATAATAAATTAAGAAATTGCTGTTTAAGCAATTACCTTACAACTTGTTTAAACAATGCCATCAAAATATTTCTTTTAGGCTGGTTTCCCGTATTTGTCTCATGGTTGAAAAATATGACCGCACGGACTGGTCACGGGTCTCGTATCCACATATGCCTTTGAGGAGGTTGAGTTTGGGTGAAGAGACCAGTGGCCAGTTCGCGAAGCACAGATGTGTGAACTGAGCCTTAAACGTAGTACATTCCTGAAGGAGAATCACTGAATACTGCCTGCACCTGCTAGAAGAAAACCCAGTCCATCTGCAAGATGGTAAACAGAAAGATGGCTCCTGAAATATCGCAGGTTGCCCACCATGTGGAACCTTTCTCCTGCTAATGCCACTTGGATTTAGGATTTTAAATAAGAATGGCACACCGGAGTGAAACAATAAAGCTCTTTATTTATATAATTTGTATGTACAGGATATTTACAGAGTCTTGGAGGGAGAGTCATACAGTAGGGGCATCACTGGGAGGGAGCCACGCATTTCCAGTCTGTGCTGGGACTGTAAACAAATTCCTTCCTGTGGAAATAAACACACAGGGGGTGTGAGTATAAGAGGTCACAAATCTTATTCTGGCCATAAAAGTTCCTATGCTGATATAGAGGGCTAGGGAAAGCTATTGTTTGTTTAACTTTACATTTTCAGCCGTGATACCATGAAAACACCTTTCTACAACAGAGACCTATTTTCCAATTTTCAAACTACACAACACCAAATATAAACTGAAGTCATTTTTATCTGGTTATAAAATGTATCTAAATGTTTGCTGTTTATGATCCTGGGACCTGAAGTAGAATATCATTTTTTTCCTGTGTTGTTGCTATAATTCTAAACCTAAACCTTTTGTATTTCGCTCAGCTTTTACACCGTAAAATCCGCTGCATTTTACAGCACCAATAAAGTGGATGAGTTGTAACTTAATCTCATCCAGGTGCTGCTTTATAATTTTGCACAGACTCAGCGCGGAAATAGCCTTTTGTTGTGTTTCTTTCTTAAAATCTACATGATGTCAACTTCTGTTACAGAGAGGCACCTTTTTGGAGTAGATTTTATGCATTCATTCAGTGGAGACCCTAAATCTGCTGGTTAAAATCCTGACACTCTCTTGTTTTGTGATGTTTGTCTTTTGTGTATTTATGCAACAAAAAGTGCACATAAAATCACACAATTAAAAGGGTTTTCCCACAAACAGAGTTCATTTTAATCAATAGGTCTTG
>VIAB01000655.1:204525-219223 GCA_009801035.1 Oophaga pumilio
TCACATGGACAGAATATTACGTCCGATGGAATAAAGGGGTTAAAGCCCTCCATATAGTATAATGGCCCCACATAGTGCTCCATTCAGTAAAATGGCCACAAAAAGTGCTCCATACAGTATAGTGGGCCCCACATAGTCCTCCATACAGTATTACGGGGCCCTCCATTACCTGTCATATATTATAATGGCCCCACTTTGTGTCCAGACGTTATAATGGCCACAAAAGTGCTCCATACAGTATAATGGCCCCACATAGTCCTCCATACAGTATGATGGCACCACCCAGTGCTACATACAGTATAATGGCCCCACATAAAGCTCCATATAGTATAATGGCCCCATATATGATGTATATGTCCTAGAACCACTGAAAAAATACCATAAATAGCTATCCACGAGATCCAGCAGTGGATTTTGTGTCTATATGCCGTATGTTTCTTTTCTTATGGGGGCTTGAAAATGTATTCGCATTTCATACAATTATGGCATATCCTCAGATAGATGTGCTCATCTATTAATGGCCATCCAAATTAGGTAAATGTCAGCTGATCCCACAAGTCCAGTATGCCCGGCCTTTTATAAACCTAAAGTTTTTGAAGGAACTCTGCAGTGTTTGTTCCTAACATCTTGGAGAAATAATCACAGATCTTCTGTGGATGTTAGGGTCCCGTCACACTCTTCAATGTCCCAGCGATCCCACCAACGATCCGACGTGGATGGGATCGCTAGGACATCGTTAGCTGATCGCTGGTGAGCTGTCACATGGGCAGACTCACCAGCGATCAGGACCAGCGAGCACGCTGGTATCCAATGTACACATCGGGTAACTAAGGGCTGTGCGGGGCCTAGTTACCCGATATGTACCCTAGATACCAGCTCTCAGCGCTCTACAGCAGAAGCTGGGAGCCGGTAACCAGGGTACATATCGGGTAACTAAGCACCACGCGGCACCTAGTTACCCGATATGT
The DNA here is from genome assembly GCA_009801035.1 of Oophaga pumilio. Taxonomy (NCBI): domain Eukaryota; kingdom Metazoa; phylum Chordata; class Amphibia; order Anura; family Dendrobatidae; genus Oophaga; species Oophaga pumilio. The sequence continues at coordinate 205,494 of VIAB01000655.1, forward strand.
ACCCTAGATACCGGCTCTCAGCGCTGTACAGCAGAAGCTGGGAGCCGATAACCAGGGTACATATCGGGTAACTAGGTGCCGCGCGGTGCTTAGCTATACGATATGTACATTGGATACCAGCTCCCAGCTCGCTGATCGTTGGTCTTCCGCTGTCACATGCAGTGATGCACGCTGGCCAGCGGGAGACCAACAATGAAAAAATGGTCCAGGACATTCACTGACGATCAGCGATACCCAGCAGGGGGGCTGATCGTCGCTGCGTGTCACACTAAGCGAGATCGCTGGCTAGGTCGCTGTTGCGTCACAAAATCAGTGACGCTTCAGCGATCTCGCTAGCGATCTCGCTTAGTGTGACGGGGCTTTAGATTGTGCAAATCCTTCTGCATTTTCATGTAATCCCAGGTGGTGTTGATGTTGAGATTTGAACTAGGGAACGGCCATATCATCACTTCCAGGACTCTTTATTATTCTTTTTGCAGAATATATTTCTTCATGACATTGGCTGTATGTTTGGGGTCATTGTTCTACTGCAGAATAAATTTAAAGCCAATCAGATGCTTCCCTGATGGTAGTGCATGATATATATGTATCTGTATTTTTCAGCAATAAGAATAACGTAAATCTTTACTAAAACCCCAACTCCATTTGTTCAAATGCATCCCCAAACTTGCACAAACTTGCAAGGAACCTCCACCATGCTTCACCGTTATCTGCCAGCACTCATTATTGTACCGCCCTTCAGCAAACACACTTCCTTCTGCTACAGCCAAATATTTCAGATTTTGACTCATCAGTCAAGAGCACCTGCTGATTTTTTTGAGCCCAGTTTGTTATATTTTCATGGATAGTGGAGTTGCATGGCCTTGTTTACAAGATATTTATTTTCTCCCAATTTTTCCATGAAGACCACTTCTCGACAGACTTCTACAAAAAAAGTATAATGACATTAGTACTGTGTTCATCACAAGGTGATAAAATCCGATGTCGCATGGTTCAGCCTTACTACAACACTCACCTTGCAGCAGCCATTCTGGACGTAAAATAATGAGGACCTCCAAGACAGATGGAGCAGCAGCTGAGCCCTTAAGTATTGTAAGGAGATAGACCTGCATGCCGGGTTCGGAACTAGAAAGGCTGCATCTCCTGTTTCCGGGGGGGAACCTGAGGGAGACGGACCTTCCCCTGCTTCCGGAGAGAGGCTTGAGAGAGAGACAGAGCTTCCTGCTGACGGTAGGGGGCGGTGAGAGCCTAGAAAGAGCGTGCAGCCACAGGAGTATAAGCAGGAAAAGCGCGCGCTGCAGGAGGGGTTGGCGCCAAGTAAGTGCAGCGCGCAGAGTGGTGAGCAGCGTACTCTGCTTCCCCCACCTGAGAGTGCTGGGCCTGTGACAGAGCCGTGCCAGCAGAGCAGAGCCGTGCCAGCAGAGAGGAGCCATGCAGAGCTGTGCCAGCAGAGCAGAGCCGTGCCAACAGAGAGGAGCTAAGCCGGGTGCCGTACCCAGCGTGATAGTGAGTACCGCACACGCGCTGCCCTAGGGTGACAGCATACTTGACAGACCCCTTGCATATAGGTCCACTGGAGGTGGACAACAGACTGACAGCGTACCACCACCCGTCATGCCAGGAGGTGACTCCACTTAGAAGAGAGAGACTGTAACATGCACGCAGCGCAGTGTGGAGAAGGTGACTAGGCCAAAGCCCCGTAAAGCGAGGACTTGTGTACACCGCAGAGCGACGTCCCGTACCGACGGTCCCACAAACTAGACTCAGTACCCTGCTAGATACGTTTGAGCACGGGAAATCTTCCTGCCTCTCAGAGACTTGGCTGAGATGTCCAGCACCGCTGTTGTCGGTGCCACCGTGGGATCCCCGCCTGCTACTGCCCTCACCAGGATGTCATGTGCCGCAGTTGTCGGTGTCACCATTGGAGTCCCGAGGTGCTGCACCCAAAAAGACTACAGACTGATAAGTTTCACCTCTTTATTACTGAACTTTCGTTCGTCCCTGACCTACCCTGCCAATCTCCCAGTTCTGCCCCATTCCTTACCGTCACCCTACAATCCCTCACTCCCTGCGTGGAGTATATTTCCTGTTTAATAAATACTTTAACTGTTGATCTGCCTCCTGTCCGTGGCGACATCCCGCTTTCCTGCAATTTCTACAGTATAGTGACCATATATTGTAATGTATAGTCACATTTAATGAGAACAGGAAGTTTGCTTTTAGATGCAGAAATTACACATTTGGAAACTTGGATCCTGAACTAGCCACTATTCTTATGTATGCAAGCCACAAAATATTGTCAGGTGTTAACATCAAATTTTGGATGTTCCCCGTGGTCAGGCCTGTGGTGAAGAAAGAACAGCCTACTATGGTGTGGTGAAGGCAGTAGAAGCTTGATAGTCTTCTGGTACCTAGATAGAAATTTAGAGATACATAAAAAATGTATAACTACGTTCATATGGAAGCATGTTGTAGCTCAACTGGAAGGTTTCTATCTTTCTTAGTTTAGATCAATTTTACAATAGATTTGGCACAGAGTGGTGACTTCTGTTATACAGTACAGATGTGAACCCAGTCTAAGCTCCTCTACGGAGAAAGCTTGACATTTGTAAAATTACTGAAGCAAAACATTTTCCATATTAACTACTACCCAATAAATTAGTACAAGATGTTTGTATGTTTATTGATATAGGTCAGACAATGGGACTTTTTCCATAAGAACTCTTCTTAGAATAAATGTCATTGGTTGCCCACAGAAACTAATCAGATTGGCACTTTTGTTTTCCAGAGCAGGAGTGAAAATAGAAATGGGTGATCTCGTTTACATGGATAATGCAGCAATATGCCTAGGTATCTGTACAATAACACATTTTTTACTTAAAAAAGTCATGGTGGATATATAATTACAGGGGGCATAATTGGGACTCCCTATCATGAGAACACAAGTCTTGTGTATTTTCACTTAGGCGTGGTGGTCTTCCATGCTCACTACAGTACATAAACACGCAAATTTGGCCCCATATTCTCAGGATCTTAGCAGCCAGATAACCAGCAATCCTACATCTGTCATCTAATCTATTGACAGGTGATAAATGTTGCTTACGTTTAGGCTGGGCCAGCAGAGCGATTTTAGCCTCTAAACAGGCCGTGTGAACAAAATTCACTGTATGCTGCAGCTGCATTGCAGGGTGAATAGGGTCATACTACAACCTTGACAAGCAAGTCACAAATTATGTGTGCAGTAATGGGAATAGACCTCCACTTTGACTAAAGATGCCAGCAAGGTGTGAGTACTATGAGTATGAAAAGGAGAACACAGTGTTCCAGTAAGACAACGACCCAAAGCATACATCAAGATTAGCAAAAAAATGGTTCAATAACAATGAAGTAGAGGTGCTGGATTGGCCCCCATAGTCCCTAGACCTCAACCCAATTGAAGACTTGTGGGTAGAGTTGAAGAAAAAGCTTTATGCATACCTAAGTGAGTCAACCAGTATGTAACCAACTTTGGGACCATGTACAAGACACCTGGGATCAGATTTCGGTCGAGACATGCTCTAATCTGATCAAGAGCATGCCCAGAAGGATTCAATATGCAAATTGCCTCTTAAGAGAAAAAGAGGACTTGAACTCTATAGCACCACCTATTGGAAGTAGCGATCTTACAAGTCACAATCAACCCTTTAACGAGTCTTGCAATATGACTTAGGATAAAAACCAAATCAGTATCTCAATTTGCAGACACAGTGTTTCGGACTATTGGTCCTCGTCAGTGCAAAGTATGAGATCTGATTTGGCAAGGTGAGAGGCACTGGACTGAGGTCTAAGGGGTAAGGTTTCTCCTTGTGGAGAGTGACATACCAGCTCTGCCTTGTCAAAGTAAGGAGGCTTATTCGGCGTGAAATGGTCCTCTGGGAAATTTAATATGCAAATTGCCTCTTAAGAGAAAAAGAGGACTTGAACTCTATATCCTACAAGTCACAATCAACCCTTTAACGAGTCTTGTTATATGATTTAGGATAAAAGCCAAATCAGTATCTCAATTTGCAGACACGGTGTTTTGGACTATTGGTCCTCGTCAATGCAAAGTATGAGATCTGATTTGGCTAGCTGAGAGGCTCTGGACTGAGGACTAAGGGGTAAGGTTTCTCCTTGTGGAGAGTGACATACCAGCTCTGGCTTGTCAAAGTAAGGAGGCTTATTCGCCGTGAAATGCTCCTCTGGGAAATTTAATATGCAAATTGCCTCCTAAGAGAAAAAGAGGACTTGAACTCTATAGCAGAAGGATTCAGGCAGTGTTAAAAGCCAAATGTGGATTTAAAAAATACTAACAAATTAATAAAAATTAAAATTTAGATTTTTAGGAGCAAAACAGTAACAGTGCAGTGACATAACAAGAATCTGTATAACTAATCATATGCTAAATAGTTGCAAGCGAAATTTATGTATGAGATAGCCAAGATGATTGTCTATAAAATGATGCTAGTCTCACGTTTGAAGCAGTAGTGGATGGTGCGATATGGAGTCTGAAAGTCAAAATTTCAAAACATTGTTTCCCTTTTGCTCATTAGTAGAGTTGAGCGATACTTTCCGATATCCAAAAGTATCGGAATCGGAATTCCGATACAGCCAATATCGGCCGATACCCGATATTTGCAATATCGGAATGCTCAACCCTACTCATTAGTGTATATTGGTCACTGATATTTTTTTGATATGTCAGAAATGTATTTTTGTATCTTTTGAGTTGTTTGGTTATTATTTTAACTTAACAGATGAAAATAAGCAACTGAGATGGTAAAATTAGATATTCTCCTAAGAAAGACAAAACCTCACTTTTACTTTCTTAAATATTCAGGAATCAGGTTTATTAGCCTTTTGGATTGAAAGACAGCACTGTAGTTGTTCAATAATAAAATGAATTGTGAAAAATACATATTGCCTCATAGTTATGCACACAGTGTAGCTTTCATTCTCTGTCACAAATGAAACAAAGAAAATGCAGACATGCAAGAAAAAGTATAAGAAACTAAACCTTGAAGTAATAATCACATTGTGTAACTGGACATCAGTTTCCAGAACACAAACGTTAAAATCCTGTGTCTGTTATACTTATTTTATCTATTAACCACTTTAGGACCAAGTCACTTTGTAGGTGAATGACCGGGCCTCATTTTTAAATTCTGACCACTGTTAATTTATGAAGTAATAATTCTGGAACTCTTCAATGGATTAAAGTGATTCTGAGAATGTTTTTTCCTGACGTACTGTACTTCATGATAGTGATAAAATCTGTTCAATATGACGTGTGTTTATTTGTAAAAATATCAGATATTTGGAGAAAATTTCACAATTTTCAAACTTGAATTGCCCTTAAATCAAAGAGCTATGTCATGCAAAATAGTTAATAAATAACATTTACCACATGTCTAGTTTACATCAGCACAAGTTTTAAAACATCTTTTTTTTTTTAATAAGTTAAAAGCGTTAAAAGTTCAACAGCAATTTCTCATTGTTCCAACAAATTTTGCAATTTCTTTAGGGACCACATCACATTTGAAATGACTTTGAGGGGCCTGTATAATGGGAAAAAAACAAAAGTGACACCATTCTAAAAACTGCACCTCTAAAAGTCCTCAAAACCACATTCAAAAAGTTTATTAACTCTTCAGGTACTTCACAGTAATTAATGTGGAAGGAAAAAATGAACATTTTACCTTTTTTCATAAAAAAAATTTGACTTTAGCCCCATATTTTTTTTCAGTTTCACAAGGGCAACAGGAGCAATGGAACCTCAAAATTTGTTGTGTAATTTTTCCTGAGTATGCTGATACCACATATATGGGAGGAAAACTACTGTTTCAGCGCACAGCAGGGCTTGGAAGGGAAGGAGCACCGTTTGACTTTTTGAATGCAAAAATGTCTGGAATTGAGAGCAGACGTCATGTCGTGTTAGGAAAGCCCCTGATGTGCCTAAACAGTGGAAACCCTCCACAAGTGACCCCATTTTTGAAACTAGACTCCTCAATTAATGTATCTAGATCTGTGGTGATCACCTTGAACCCCCAGAGACATGAAAATAAAAAATCAAATTTTTACCACAAAAATGTTCTTTAGCCACAATTTTTATATTTTCACAAGGGTAACAGAAGAAAATGGACCCCAAAAATTGTTGTGTGTTTCTCCTGAGTACTCAGATACCCCATATGTAGGGGAAAACTATTATTTAAGCACACAGCAGGGCTAGGAAGGAAAGGAGCATATTTTCACTTTTTGAATGCGAAAATGGCTGGAATCGAGAGTAAAAATAATTTAAAAAAAAAAATCACATTTTTCGCACAAAAATGTTCTCTTAGCCCCAATTTTTTATTTTCAGAAGGGTAAAAGGAGAAAATACACAATACAATTTTTTGTGCAATTTCTCCTGAGTGTGACAATATCCCATATGCTGTTGAAAACTACTTTTGAGTCACAGCGCAAAGCTGAGAAGGAAAGAAGTACAATATTGGAGTTGACATTTGCTGGAATGGTTTGAGTGTGCCTTGCCACACTGGCAGAGCCCCTGAGGTGCCAGAATAGCAGAAACCCCCCATAAGTGATGTCATTTTACAAACTACACCTCTCAATGAATTCATCTAGGGGTACAGTGAGCATGTTGACACATGTGCCTCACAGAAATTTATACTATTGGGTGGTGAAGAAAGAATAATTATAATTTTACAATATTGTTTTAACCATAAATTTGTAATTTTTATTACGGTAAACAGGAAAAATGAACCTCACAGTTTGTTGTGCAATTTCTCCTGAGTGTGCCAATACTGTACATTTAATTGAGAACTACTTTTCAGGCACAGTGGAAGACTCAGAAGGGAAGAAGCGCCATATTATAATCCAGATTTTACTGTTATGGTTTGCGGGTGCGATGTCCCACTGGAAGAGCCCCTGAGGTGCTAGAACAGCAGAATCCCCCCTATAAGTGACCCCATTTTACAAACTACACCTTTCAATTAATTTAAGGGTGAAGTGATCATATTGACACCCCAGGTGTGTTACAGAATTTTATATCATTGGGAGGTGAAGAAAAAATAATTAAACTTTTACCACAACAATTTTGTTTTAGCCCCAGATTTTACATTCTCACATGGGAAATGGGTTAAAATTGCATCAAAATTTGTCACAAAATTTCTGCTTAGTCACATGGCGAGAGTCAGGAGGGACAGAACGCCATTTGCCTCCTAGTGTGCAGATTTTCCTACAATAGTTTACAGACTCCATATACAGAGCCCCTAAGTGCTATAACAGCAGAATCCCCCAAGTGACTGCATTTTGTAAATTATACCCCTGCCAAAGGTGGAAGCTAAATGTGGATTAGACACAGTGTGGGTTTCAGAAGCAAGGGGGGCATTTTGATTTGGGAGTGCAGAATTTGCTGGATTTCCTTTGGGGGATACATAGTGCTTTTCCAGAGTCTTTGTACTATCAGTAAAGTAGAAGCCCCCTGTACTTCCGCTGAGCTCCTGCAGTGTGAACAGGCAGGAGGTGGGTATATTTCAGCACCTTCTGTGAGATCATGCTGTGATCGGTCAGTTAGATTGATTGATCAATCACAGCCCTCTGAGTGGGTGGACCGATGACAAGGGTCTCCGCACCTCTTCCCATGCCGCTCAGCTGTCAGTGACAGGTGTGGGTAGGGACCGGTAACTAAATTATCACTGCGTGTAGGCATGCAAAGTCATAACGGACATAATATGTCATGATGCGGGAACTGACACCTGCTCATGACCTGCTATGTCCATCATTAGTTGTAAAGGGGTAAACTGAAGCTACCATTACACTAACACAAGTATCTACAGCAAAATAGCTGCACTTTTTTAAGTCTTCATAAATCAAGCTTTTGACGTGTTTATCTAAAATAGTAGAAACCCAAGTCTGTAATGGAAAAAGATTTCTCTAAATCATCCCAGATGTTAACCCTCTATCAGTGCCACAGCAAGTGCAAGATGAAGCCGTTTCAAATAAAATACTGGACTGAATTATCCGGACATGATATAACATAATTTGACATGGTGATACGTACTTAAAGGGGTTGTCCAATGAAAACGAATTATCACCTATCCAGACGAATTGACAGAGCGGCCATCTTTTATCCCCCAACATGGAATTTTCATCCTTGTTACAAAATGGAGGATTCTCTATGGGGTGCAGAAAAGAGCCGAACACAGTGCTCCACAGCCACATAGAAAATGAATAGAGAGTGTGTACTGCAGCTACATTCTAACAGTAATTAAAGTGCACCGTTTTGCCGTTTGGTGTGGGTCCCAGCAGTTGGACCCCCACCAATTAGCTAGTTATCACCTATTCTCTGGAAAAGTGATAACTTGTTTTCACTGGACAACATCTATAAGTGGCATCTGTTAGCAGGAACCTTTTCGTTTTTTACTGATTTTGTATTCAATGTATTATGTCCTAAAAAAAAACAAAAAATAAACAACAAGTTAGGTTTTATAATACTTTGATAAATGGCAATATATGCTTAGTCACTTCCGCTGTAAAGATCAACCCTAAGGCCGGGATCACACATGCGAGAAACTTGCACAATTCTCGTGCGAGTCTCTTGCATGAACACCCGGCACTGCCATCGGTACTCAAACTGGAGCATGCAGCTGCATATAATTCTATGCAGCCGCACGCTCCGGTCCAAGTGCCGGCAGGAGTGCCGGCTGTTCATGCGAGAGACTCGCACGTGTGATCCTGGCCTAACCAAGAGGTGCTGGACTGAAGCTTCAAAATGCAACTTAGTTTCCTAGTTAATGCCCAAATTTTGCAGAGTTGTACTTTTTCTGCAACTGTGTACAAGTCCTAAAAAATTGTAGCGCCATTCACAGGACAATCCAGCAAATAATTAACTAGGAAACAACGAGATTGTTTGAGTTTATGGAATGATTATAGCTACATCATTAGAAAACAAGGATATGTAGGAAAAGCTATGGACACATTTGACATGAAAAAATATATATATTTTTTTACCATGATTTAATTACCTCTACCGAAAAGGATTGTTCACTACTAAACAGCCAAACCCTGCTTAAAGGAGTTGTCCACTACTAGGACAATCCCTTCTTGATCATAATGTTTGGCCCCCATAAAATAATAAAGCTTATACTCCTCTCCTGTACCGGCGCCGTTCCCGTGGTGTCGGTACTCGTGGTCCCGGGGCTTCCATGCTGTTGTTGTGACGTGACGCTGGCGCTCAATCAGCGCTGGCGTCACTGTCCCCACCTTTGTACAAATTGAACATAAATTGGAAGTGCGGGCTGTAGCTGATCTCAGACTTCCTCTTCATGCTCAATTTGACAGGAGGCAGGAACCATGATGTCATCGCTGATTGGACGCCGGCATCACAACATTCACACTGGAGCCCCGGGACCGCAAGTGTCGACACAGCAGGAACAGTGCCAGTATGGTAGATGAGTAAAAGCTTTATTTTTTTATGACGGCCAAGCGAGGGGTATGAGAAGAAGTTGTGGGAGGTGAGTATAGATTGTTTTTATTTTCTGAGTGATAAAGCATGGGTTGCACAGTAGTTCACAACCCCATTTAATAAAATTGCACTAAGGGCATATTTATACATGACTTTGGAATGTATGACCATACGGCCTTCTCTACATAGCTCAATGAAACCGCACCCTTAACTATAAATAAAAAACACCACACTGCGTGATATTGGATATAATGGCCACAGCAGCCTCATTTATTAAATAACATATAAACATAAATAACATTAAATAACATTAACTTGACTATGAAAAGGAGGAGGGGAATTGAAGGTTCAACCATTTTGAAAACTGCAACAAACAGCTCCACCATGCAAACCCCAGCCGCAACGCAACCAGCCCAGCGGGACCCAGCTGACTGTTGCCCATAAAAAAAATTTCTCACTGAGACCTCTCTCAGTAGGGACCCATTTTCAATTTTAACACCCGCTTAACACTGATGGGAGTCACCCATCTCTGCAGTGGGCTCCCACGTCCTCCTTTTGTGTAAGCAACTGCTTTCAAAACCCCCCTAATTTTCTGCCAACTGCTGTGATAATTTAATAAATAACTTAAACATGCAAGATTGCAAAACAAGTAGGGCGGGATATTCAAGGTATGCTAACACTAACCTGAATGAACTACCCCCTACTGCGCCTCACCTTATGTACCCCCACACAGGGATACCTCCCACTCAGTGCCGGGGCCCTGAGCAGGCGGGGGACCCACTCACAGTCAGGGACACCGGCATGCTATGGGGGCCCGGTGCCTGTGCCAGTACCGGTGCCTCAAGCAGAGCAGCAGCCAGTGAGGAGAGGTATTTAATTTTTTATTTTTTTTATGTTTGGCGCAATATATGGAGACCATCATATGGGGCCCATCATACACTGGAGTATCATATATTGGGCCCATCATACACTGGAGCATCATATATGGAGCATTACATGGGGCCCATCATACACTGGAGCATCATATATGGGGCCCATTATATATGGAGCATTATATGGGGCCCATAATATACTGGAGCATCATATATAGGTCCATTATATATAAAGCATTATATGGGGTCCATCATGCACTGAAGCATCATATATGGGGCCCATCATATACTGGAGCATCATATGGGGCCCATTATATATGGAACATCATATGGGGCCCATTATATATGGAGCATCATTTGGGGCCTACTATATATGGAGCATCTTATAGGGTCCATTATATATGGAGCATTATATAGGGCCCATTATATATGGAGCATTATATGGGGCTCATTATTCTGTATGGAGCTCTATGTGGTGCCCATAATTGTGTATGAAGCAATATATGGAGCTCATTATACTATATGGAGCAATATATGGGGCTCATTATTCAGCATGGAGCACTATGGGGTGCCTATAATACTGTATGGAGCAATACATGGGGCCCATTATTCTGCATGGAGCACTATGTGGTGCCCATAATACAGTATGGATGACTATACTGTTTGTCTTTTGAGCTATTGTAGAATTTACAATAGATATCTCTCATGTAATGTATGACGTAAGTGAAATCTTTGGCATTGTACTATACCTATATTTCTCTGCCGTATCTGTGCATCATGAATTGTGGTATGTGTTAAAAGGGCCCACTGAGACTCTTTCACCTGGGGCCAACGAAAATCTGGAGCCGACCCTGCTCCCACTAGCCAATCAAATAATCACACATTATCCCCCTGACCCTATACTCCTCCCCCATAAATTCACACCCAAACTCTATTCCTCACCTTAACCCCTTACCACCACAAAATACGGCCTAACAGACCTCCTGAGTCATGCAGCCCTCCCCTTAAATCTCCCTATGGGTATTCAGTCCGGGCCATTAGTTAACTTTGGAATGTATGACTATACGGCCTTCTATAGCCTACTGAACCCCTCCACTTAACTATAAATAAAAAACACCACACTGCATGACATTGGATATAATGGCCACAGCAGCCTCATTTATTAAATAACATATAAACATAAATAACATTAAATAAATTTAAACATTAACTTAACTCTGAAAAGGAGGAAGGGAATTGAAAGTTCAACCATTTTGAAAACTGCAACAAACAGCTCCACCATGCCACCCCCAGCTGCACCGCAACCGGCCCAGGGGGATCCAGCTGACTTGCGCATACCAAAAATGTTCCGATGAGACCTCTCTCAGTAGGGACCCATTTTCAATTTTAACACCCGCTTAACACCGATGGAAGTCACCCATCCCTGCAGTGGGCTCCCCGTCCTCCTTTGGTGTAAGCAACATCCTTCAAAACCCCCTCCTTTTCCGCCATATAGCGAGCAGGCATGACCCCTTATGCTTGTGAGTCCCACCACACCAAAAGTGCCTTTTCGACTCCATCTAATGCCCACATATCTATACCAATATCATTTAAATGGACCCCATCTGAACGCAAAAAAATCCCTGGAATGCAACAAACCCTTATATATATTAATATAATAAAACACTACTAAAAATTGTTGGTGGGGGGAATGTTATAACATATGAGCACGGACATAAGACCGGTACCTTGCAGACTCTCATTGACCAATCTTTTTCACAGCTTTAACCCCCAAACCCCAGCGAGCAGCCTCAGTGGCTGCCCCAATCCGAAATGAATGAGAACCAAACTCTAAACCATTCAAACCACAAAGATGCCTGAAAATAGTAATAAACTGATATACTGATAACGCAGATCCATCTTGATGTAACAAAAAGGAACCCAATGTTGGACAGCTCACCTCCAAAATCGAAGAGACCCATCTCACCGGGCATTCAAACAAACCGTCCACACCCCACAACTCCACCAAACAACCTCAACCGCCTCAAATAGCATTGTACAGCCTCCTCTGAGAATACCACATCCTGTGATAACAGACCACCATGACATTTAACATTCCTGCTCATCAGCTCACTTACCCTAAATGCACCAAAGATGCCAAAACAAGGTCGCCCCAAATAGCTGACATTCATATTTCGAACTACACACAGTGCCAAGGCAACGTAAAATCTGACCCAATATTTCAAATGATACCGGGTGCCACCAATCCCCTACCAGATAGCTCCTCCGGAATGCTTTCATTGCCTGGCAAACCAAAAAATCCTTGGTAAAGTCCCTCAAACCCAGTAATTTAAAGAAAAATGCCAAACCTGCTAACCTACCAGCTATCACCGAGAACGGCAAACCCTCCTGAAATGCTCTGCCGATCATAAACAACAATAAATAGGGATTGTCCGCTTCCGTCACCTGCTCGTCAGCCGACTCCTCGAGCTCCTGCCAAGACGCCACGCAGAAATATACCGAGACCAGGTACTGGGGTTAATAGAACACCTCACCAGATTCAATGCTGAACGGACACTAGATCCCACAACCACGGGGGCCAATCGGTTACCAACAGCTCCGCATTCACTGGAAGCGAGACAATGCATCAGCTATTGAATTCTGAACACCCAATACATGATCAGCACAAAACCAGACATTAAAATCCAAACACCTGAGCACTAGGTGGAGCAAGAGAGACAGAACCGGCAATGATCCAGCTGACAAGTTGTTAATACAATGCACTACACTCAGGTTGTCACAGAAGAAACGCACTTTCTTGTTCCTCAGCTCAGTGCTCCAAACCTCCAAAGCCACCACAATAGGAAACATTAACAGCAATGCCATGTTTCTTGTTAAACCTGCAGCTTTCCATGATTCCGGCCACTCTCTAACACACCATTTTCCACCAAAATAGGCCCCAAAACCACAAGAACCAGACTTGTCTGTGAACAAAACCAGATCCACATTATACACGAACATCCATACTGACCTGCCATTATACTATTGAAGAATATCCGCCCAGACAGACAAATCCGCCTTGTGCTCCGAATTCAATCTCACAAAATGCAACGGATGTTTTATGCCTTCCGTGTCCTGAGCTAACCGCCGTGAAAAAACTCGTCCCATGGGTAAAATTCTACATGCAAAATTCAGCTTGCCCAAAAGTGATTGCAATTGGCACAGGCACAATTTCTTCTCCTGCAATGCCTCCTGCACACAAAACTTCAGATCTAACAACTTATCCTCTGGCAAGCGGCATTCCATCCTGACAGAATCCAATTCAATTCCTAAAAACTTTAAAACCGTGGAGGGGCCCTCAGCAGGGCCGGCTCCAGGTTTTTATGGGCCCCGGGCGA
>VIAB01000656.1:8237-23216 GCA_009801035.1 Oophaga pumilio
TTATCTCGATACATGAATCCACATGTTCATGTTCTCGGCTTTAACTTCACATGCTACCGGGGCAGGTTTCTGGCTCAATATAATCACGTTAACGGACCGGGCTTATATCTGACGTGGAACTAGTGGCAGTCCTACCGGGCCAACAGCACTCTATTTCACTGGTGCTTGTGAAAGGGTCCTCTCAGCCTTCAGGGTTGTGAGCGAGTGTGGTGCCACATCAGCGGCTGCGTGGTCTACCTTCTCTCACTCCCCGTGCCTCCCTAGGTCCTTGTAGACAGGGGGTGTCTGTGTAAAACTGACCTTATGTATGGGGTTTGTTTTTTTCTGTGTCAAGTTTATACAATTATTGATAATTTTTGTGTGTCAGTACAATGTTTTGATCACTTTTCTTGCATTATTTTAAGGAGTGGCTAAATAACACGGTTTTTTTATTTTTACAGTGTTTACCGAATGCGTTAATATATTTTATATCTTATTAAAGTAGACTTTTACAGAAGCGGTAATTATAATAATTTTTTATTTCTTTATTTTTTAACTGAGAAAAATAATTACTCAAACTTTTATACTGTCTTTATTTTTTTTGTCTTTTTCAAAACTTTTTTTTTTTAGCCGCCTTGCCCTACATACTGCAATGTTGTATTGAAGCATATAGGTAAAAGGCAAAGGATGTAGTCCTATGAAGCCCAGTCACCAGGAACTAGTTCATTTAAATACAACTGACAGAGACTGACAACAACATTCAGATGAATAACCTGCAGCAATCAAAGCTGCTCTGATCGCTGCTGTTACATGCAGATTCCGACTGTAATACACAGCTGACATCTGCTGACATCTTCTGAGTATAGTTCATTCACAATTCCTGAGCTTGCTCCACGTACCCCCACCTGACATTACATGTACTATAACATCCTACATCTGGAAGGGGTTAAACATATTTCCATTTTGCACCGCAATGTGGAAAAATGTCCCATTGTTGCAAATTTGATAAGTTTGCTGTGGCTATACAAATGATGGATGGGATGGTGGAAAGAAGATATTTGCACAAAAATGGTGTGTGACGAAATGTACAAAATTCTGATGTCAGAGAATTGCTAAATTCCCTTCATTCTTACTTTTCTTCTGACTTTTCATTACTGAATCAAAAATGTCATTCACTGTATTCCATTTAGCAAGACACAGTTGTTTTTCATTTAAAAAAAGGGATTTCTGTACAAAAATGAGCTTGTTTCTAAATAGTAAAGAAAATCTTGCCCTAAATTACGTTCATACAGAATTTGAAATGTCACAACTTCAAAATTATTTGATACATAAAAAACAGCAGACTGTTCATGCTATTGACAATTCAAGACATATTAATTACACTGACACATTGTAGCTATGGCTGATACGGTGTTCACTTAAAATTGCATATCCTTGGCTTTTGCCCTAATTAGTTTGAATGCTGATCTCTGTGCTGCGCTGGAGACATTCACAGCGTATAATTTTCTTTGGCACTCTTAATGTTTTTACACCTTAGTGAGAAAATGTGAGTTGAGGGGTAAGGCCATTTGGAACCATCAGCCTGGATTTTGTTGTCAGAACAAATTAGGTGTACGGTTTGTGTAGCTTTTTCTGCAATACGGTGTTTACATCTTCAGCGCTAAAAGCAAAAAGCAGAGATGGAGTATGGAAGATGTCTAATGCTGGTCACGGACAAACCAAACTGGATTTGTGAAACTACTATAAAATAGATTTTTACCTCATTTGTGATGATAACCAGAATATGGCAGGCTCCATACAGGCTTTTTGTAAAGAATCATATATGATTTAAATTACTTTTATGTTTCTTTAGATAAAGATTCATAATTCCCGACTCCCACAATATCCAATGTAGCAGTTTTACAGTGCTGATCTGTGCCTATTCCGAAACATTGACCCAAAGCATGATCATGCAGTGAAATAAAGCTGCAGTGGAGGGATTCAACTCTCGCTGGATTACTATAGATTACAGTAATTAAATCTACTCTATATACACCAAACAGGAATTAGGAAAATCATATGAATTACAAACCTTAAAGGGGTATTCTCAGGTTTAAAAGCTATGCCCTATCCGTGGGATAGATCATAGTTTTAGAAGTGCTTGGGATCCAATTGCCGTGCCTCCCAATGATTTAGGGTACTGGGGCTCTGAAAAATGGAGCAGTAGTCGATTGTGTGCATTGTCTCTTCATTCACTCTTAATGGGTGCAACAGTAATTATCAAGAGCTGTGATCGGCTGGTCTTTGACACTCCCATTAGAATAATTGCAGTGGCAGCTTATATGATCAACCTCTACTTCATTCAGATGAAGGTCTTCTGAGCCCTGGTTTTCACATTTGCAGGGGTTTGGAGTATCGTGGCCTCCAGCGAGAACCAGGACTCTGAAGACCCACGGCTGAATGGAGCAGAGATTGATCATGCACACTGCCACTTCATTCATTTTAATGGGAAAGCCAAAAATGAGATAAGAAAGTTTATCCACTATCCAATGGATGGGTGATACCTTTTAAATTTGAGAATACCCATTTAATCCCTTCACGACCATGGTCTTATAGGTAAGTCCAAGGTCCTGTCCTTGCATGTCAAAGGTTGTGTCCTCAGCTCCGGAGCCTGCATCTTTCCCTGCACATGACAGCTGATCTGATCGTCTGGCATGTGCCTCTAACAGCCACGGGTGGATCAAAGATCCACTCGTGGCTGTTGCAAACTAAATAATGCTGTCATTCTCTGAGAGCGGCATTTAACACACGTCGGGTGGAAACGCATCACAAGACTCACCCATCAACGCCCCTGTCCCATGATCATGGGGCTCCGATGAGTTGTCATGACAGCTAGGGATCTGCAGACGATCACTGTGCCTGTCATTGTAAATCTCCTATGAACACCAGCTCGTGACCGGCGTTCACATGAAATCATGATTTCTACTACATATAGCAGGGCTTCAGTCCTGCTTGTATAGCACAGTTGATCAGATGATCGCAGCTTCAAGTCTCGTAAGGAGACTATTGAAGCCAGTGAAAAGTTAAAGAAGTTTTTAAAAACATAAAAGTTTAAATCACCCCCTTTTAGCCCCTTCAAAATAAAACAATTAAAAAAATACACAAATTTTGTATCGCTGCTTTCAGAAATGTCCAATCTATCAAAACATAAAGTAAATTAATCCAATTGGTAAATGGCGTAGCAAGAAAAAAAACAAAATGTCAGAATTATGTTTTTTTGGCCATCGCATTATTGCAATAAAATGCAATAACAGGTGAACATAAATTAATATCTACCCAAAAAAAGTATCAATAAAATTGTTAGGTTGTAATATTTATACACAATGTTCCAAATTATTATGCAAATTATATTTTTCTCTGATTTTCTTAAGTGGTCGGTGCAAATGACAGTCAGTCTAATAAAAGTCATCACCCGTTAGAGTATATATCGAATTTTATTGAAGAAACCTCCCAATGATAACAGTATAATCTCCAAAATGAATATAAAATCGAAATGCACTGTTCCAAATTATTAGGCACAGTAGAATTTCTAAACATTTGATCTGTTTTAAAGAACGGAAAATGCTCATTTGTGGAATTTGCAGCATTAGGAGGTCACATTCACTGAACAAAAGAGCTATTTAACTCCAAAACATCCTAACAGGCCAAGTTACGTGCTAACATAGGAACCATTCTTTGATATCACCTTCACAATTCTTGCATCCATTGAACTTGTGAGTTTTGGAGAGTTTCTGCTTGTATTTCTTTGCATGAAGTCAGAATAGCCTCCCAGAGCTGCTGTTTTGATGTCAACTGCCTCCCACCCTCATATATCTTTTGCTTGATGATACTCCAAAGGTTCTCTATAGGCCACACTATGAGTTTATCTTCTTTTATGCCCATAGCAGCCAATGACTCAGAGGTATTCTTTGCAGCATGAGATGGTGCATTGTCATGCATAAAGATGATTTTGCTCCTGAAGCACGATTCTGCTTTTTATACCATGGAAGAAAGTTGTCTGTCAGAATTTTTTTCTACTTTGCAGAGGTCATTTTCACACCTTCAGGAACCCTATCAGCTGTTTCCCCATGATTCTGGCCCAAAACATGACTCCTTCACCTCCTTGATTACGTCGCAGCCTTGTTGGGACATGGTGGTCATCCACCAACCATCCACTATTAGTCTTCATGTATGCCTGGGCCCACTGCAACCGTTTCTGCTTGTGAGCACTGTTTAGGTGTGGCCGAATAGTAGGTTTATGCACCACAGCAAGCCTTTGAAGGATCCTACACATTGAGGTTCGAGGGACTCCAGAGGCACCAGCAGCTTCAAATATCTGTTTGCTGGTTTGTAATGGCTTTTTAGCAGCTGCTCTCTTAATCTGATGAACTTGCCTGGCAGAAACCTTCCTCATTCTGCCTTTATCAGCACGAACATGTCTGTGCTCAGAATCAGCCACAAATCTTTTAACAGTACGATGATCACGCTTAAGTTTTCGGGAAATATCTAATATTTTCATCCCTTGACCAAGGCTTTGCACTATTTGATGCTTTTCAGCAGCAGAGAGATCCTTTTTCTTTCCCATGTTACTTGAAAACTCTGGCCTGCTTAATAGTGTGGAACATCCAGTTTTCCTTTTATTGGGCTCACATGGCAAACTAATTATCACAGGTATCTGAGATTGATTTCAGTGATCCAAAGAACCCTGAGACACAACACCATCAATGGGTTTCATTTAAAAAAAAAAAACGCTATGACACTTAAAACTAATTTGCATAATAATTTGGAACATGGTGTAGTACCGGTTGTTTTATATATGTATATTCGTCATGTTGAAAAGGTCTGCTGCTCATTAATTAATTCCAACATTGAACCTGTTTTGATGACTCCCTTTTGGGAGTGTATATAATGTTTTGAAAGCAGTTTGTATGGATACTTGCCTGGGGAAGGAGCTAGACCACCTCTAAAAAGCGTAGCACTAAATAAAATACAAGTTTTGTAATACATTTGGTGGCATCATAATCCTTACCGGCAGCGCTATACCCAGCCACTCTCTCTTTTTTCTGGATCTCTGGGTCCAGTGTGGTGGAGCAGCAGCCAGTGGATTACATGCCCTACATTGCTCAGTGTTGTTCCTGAAGCTGCAAAACCTATTCAGGTGAGCTCTTTTGAGTTTTTGTTTGTTTTATTGTTGTGATCCGCACAAGGTGTGCTTTCTTTTTCTTTTCCCCAATAAAAATATTGATGATACCCCTCAGCTCACTAATATCTATATTGTATATATTTATATATGTTCATCACATATTATCGATCACCTATTGAGAATGTCTGGTCAGTTACAGTAGTGGTAGGGCTACATAGGGGCAGTCGATGAGGAGCCAGGGCGCCATACCATTTCAACTTAGGATGCAACCTCTGCTGTCAGGAAGGGAATTGCTTATGGCAAAACTAGTCCCTATCTCCCTTCTTCCAGTTCTTTTTTTAAATCGCTGTTCTTTTCTGTGCAAATGTGTGTGAATATATGTCTTTATGTATTGGGTTTTTTAAATTTTGTAAGGTTTTTTTTTTATGGTTTACATGTTGGTTTTGGTTGTTGATTGAGGGGGCTTATATTGTATGTAGGGTGCTATGTGGGGGCTCATATTGTATGTAGGGGGCTATGTAGGGGATCATGTTATATGTAAAGGGCTATGTGTTGGTTTATACTGTACATAGGAGGCTACTTGTGGGTTTATAGTGTATATAGGGAATGTCAGCATACTTAATATTGATCAATATTAAGTCATACAATTAATATAAAAATAAATTATTAATATATTAATACTAATATTGAGAAGAATTAATTTCAGCCTATTGCTGCAACCTCCATAACAGTCATGTTTTCTCATGTGATCTCTTGGGAAAATTAATCTCCACATCTGCTCTATTTTGTATACCCCTATGTTATATATAGTTCTGTATGTAACAAGAGGCGACCAGGGTGGTAGTCTTGACCGAGCTCACCCACTAAACACAGTCTGAAGACACCCGGCCCCTTGTACACGCAATCCAGAACCGACACAGCTTTTCCCACAGCCACGGTAGTCCAGGGAATTAAGCTCAGGTTGACAACTGTAGTCCAACAGGGAATTAACTTTTAATGAATGAAGATGAAAAGTTAGACAAAAAGACAATTTCAACACTGGCTTCCTGCTCTCTCCCTGATACTTGCTACGGCTGTATCCACAACGTCCGCAGTAGCTGAAGTTTGCTGTAGTCCACTCGCTGGAATCTGGGCACTTAAAACCCCTTCAGCGGGAGCACTTTCAGAGTTCTGGGGGCCAGAATTGTGGTCCTTCCATCCTTATGAGTCCTTGGTCCGGGGCAACAGATCTCTCCCATCCGAGAGTCTGGCAGTGCCCCCTCAGAAAAACACGTCTGCCCTAGCCAACGTACTCAGGCTACACTGAGAAGCAACAGCTTCCTGTCTCTTCTTGCTGCTACTGGCCCAGCCCACATCCTTTAATATTGCCTTTCCCTAACTCTACAGCAGTGTGTCACTCTACAGCAGTGACTCATATAGGAACAATGCGAACACAGAAGTCAGCACTTCTATGTTCTTGTCATACCGTACACCACATAGCCATGCAGTACCCAAATTAATGACTCACTGAAGAAATTGCACTTAGGCTCTCCATAACTTGCTCTAACCTCTGTCTAAAACCCATAGGTTCACTCCATGGCAGTGAAACTCAAGAAAATAATACATTTACCTCTACCACCCTATGTACATGTAGATTCTCCATTTCTATGTGTATTGGAAAAGCTGCTGCTGTTGCTTCTACAGTTTACTCTGAGTATTTTGGGTAATTTTGAAAAATAGCTAAAAAGGAAAACAGAATTCAAATGTTAACATCTCAGTAGGATTACTGATATTTATCATACATACTTGAAATGTATTGAACTTACAATATAGGATCACTACAAAAAGGATTTGTCTTCAAAATGTCCGGATCACTATATAGCCACATATTTTACTGACTTTTGTAGCAACAAAGAGCTTCAGACCATGTGATCATTGTGACATAAGTGTTCCATACTCATAAGTTGCCAAATGTTCTAAGCAATATTGTATAAGCTTGGGAGAATGTACATGATGCCAATGTGTTAAAATACATATGAAAGGAAGGCGTGCGCTATAGTGCTATGCTTGTAAACCCAAGATCCCCGTGTAACGAGATCTCCGATACATGTTTGAAATACTGGAACATTTTTACAGAGTAATTCTAAGAGTTAAAAGAAAAATAATAAAGGCAGGATTAAACAAATGTCTGAGACGGGTGCAAGCAAATTTCTAATCTGTGTTTGAATTCAAAAGCCAAAGTCACTGTTTTCCATCAAATTGTCAAAATGAGAGTTCCTGTTGTAAGGTTATTTAAGTGAGTCACTATCTTGGCACCCTCTCCTGTGTACTGGTTCGTACTTTTAGCAGATTTTCAACTACATTAGCATCACAAACTAACCCTCAAATCTTTTATACTATTTGTATAGGCTTTCTTTGAAAAGCCAAATGTATGTTTTTAAAGGATGAAACTTTCCAGATTTTCTAAAGTTGTCCATATATTACTTGATTAATCAAAAATTAGATCATAGGTGGACGTAAGGCTATGTTCACATTGCACAAAAGCTCCCGACATAAGAGTATATGTTGGACAGAGACCGTGAGGCTGTCATCCATTGGTTACAATAGCATCTGTTTAACAGATACAAAATGAGGAGCTATTAGAAGAAATCCATCTAAACAATGAGCCACGGGGCTATGAAAGGTGTCTGACCTGCTACTGGTCAGCTGCAAAAAGCAAAAGAAAAAAGAATAGACTTTATAACAACATAAAAACTTGCTAAAGGTGGAAAAAGCACAGGTCTGAAATAATAAGGGGGAAAAACTTACATTGTTAAGTGTCGCATGGCAATAGATACTTTTGTGTTCAGGAAAGACATACATTACAAAATAAAACAGCTCGTATACTATTATATTGTGTGTGTAAGTTTTTAGGGCATATTAAGAGACATTTTAAAGGTATATTTAAAGTAATTTTCTGTTTTTATTTTATGTTTCATCAAACATAGTAATTAACTATTTTAGTTGGTTTTGCAGAGTTTTTAACAGCGTTTTTCATTAACGTTTTTATGCAACCAGATATTTTTAGAGGGTATTTTTGTGTTACAGTGGATGGTTGTTGAAAAACGCACAAATGTTACATGGCACATAAAAAACAAGGAAAAGCGGCTCTCACTTTCCATAAAATAGTCCTTTATTTCATATCACCTGGAATCTCTGCTTACCACTTTATGTCCCGTGATAAGGAATAAAGGACTATTTTATAGAGCGGTGAGTGATGTTTTTTTATTTGCTTTTTATGTCCTGCAATCCGCTACTGCAGTAGCGCAACATTGCCCAATACCGAAGTATGAGGGGAGTTCATTAAAGATTTCTCCTGACCCACATCTATTTATCACAGGACCCTGAAACTGCACATAAATGATATAAGTTTCTACAGGATACGTGCCAATTTGCAACTCAGAACTGATAACGGTCTTGATTTTACAGGTGCTGAAGTGGTGTGAGGTTTGATAATGCACGCAGTGGAATACAGAGCAGTCATTAAGTTCCTTTGCTTGAAAGGCCGCACACCAAAGGAGACGTTCGAGGAGAAGAAAGATGTTTATGGTGATGATTCCCCATCATATGAGGACTGGCATCGTCAATTCAAATGTCAGACTTCGCTGCAAACAGCTCCAATTCCAGTGCGACCCCACCCTGCTATTGATGAACACACCATCCAGCAAGTGGAGGTCGCCATTTTGGAAAACTGCTGCATAACCATTCGTCACCTAGCCCAAAATGTCAAGTTTAATGTGGGGTCGGTGGAAAAAATCATCTAACAACATCTTCACATGCATAAGGCATCCGCTCGCTGGGTTCCCCAGCTGTGCACACCTGTCCAGAAGCAGGAACAAGTCAAATGCTCTCAGGCTCTATTGACAATGTACCATAGAAACCAGGAGGATTTTTTCAACAGACTGATCACACAGGATGAAATCTGGGTCCATCACTATGATCTTCAGATTAAAGTCCAGTCGATGCAATGGAAGCATCATGACTCACCGCCTCCAAAGAAGGCATGTTCCCAACTCTCGGCAGGTAAGGTCATGCTCACAGTATTTTTGGACCAGCACGGAGTAATATTGATGGATTTCCTAACAAAGGGTACCATGATCACTGGGGCATACTATGCTTCCTGCTGCAGAAATTGCGGGAGTCCATCAAAACCAAGAGACATGGCATGCTCACCTAAGGTGATCACCTTCTGCAAGATAATGCACCAGTTCACAACTCACATGTTGCCCAAATGGAAGCATGCTCCTGTGGCTTTGAAATTCTACCGCATCCCCCTTATTCACCCGACCTAGCACAATCGGACTTCCATGTCTTTCCAACAAAGAAGTTATTTTTGAAGGGCAAGCATTTTCCAGATGACGAGTCTCTGATTTCCAATGTCCCAACATGGTTTTTGGAGCAACCCGTGGATGTCTACAAGCAAGGTGTTCATAGTTGCTTAAAGACATGGGAGAACTGTGTGTCCCTAGGTGGCATCTATTTAGAGAAGAACTAATAACTGTGCCAAGTGCCAGGGCAGCGAATCTCCAGTAAGCGACACTTTGAGCTATAACAGCATCAGCATGAAGCTGAGACAGTTCAAGTCCGTGATAGAGCATGGCGTTTGTGACTCCTTGCTCTATCATTCTTGGTCTTGTAGGCCACAGGCTACTTTATGCCTGCAGCTCAAAAAACATGAATGTAATCACAATAATGTGCCCACTCTTATCAATAAACCCCCATATGGGTCGATATACCACAGAACAGTTATATCACTTTTGTGGTGACAACAAGGTAAATCAATCCTGTACCACAGAATGGTATATCAATTAACAATGTCTTTATTAGAATAAAATCAGTATACAAAATACAAAGAAAAATACGGAACACAAAACAAAAAAACATAAAAAGAGGGACTTGATGTCCATAGGAAATCCCACAACAGCAGTCACTATAAAAAGGTACCTCTTATAATGTCAGCAATTGCTAAGGGGAGCAACATGGGCTGATCGTGCAATAGTCTATTGCTACAACCTAATGATAATAGCCAATTTCTATTCCCCAACAGAACTGAGCTGAAGTATACTCAAAGAATATAAAAAGATGGTCTCCCAGAACCTACCCAAAAAGACTGCCGGCGGAGATCCTCGGACGTCCCTCTGCCTCGACGCACATTTCGCACTGCTTCTTCGGGAGGCATGTCAGGGGAGGGGGCAGCCTGGTATATATACCACATCCGCTTGGTTGGGATTAGTAATACAAAACTCCTGTGTGAATGACAGAGTGTAACACATACCCGCACCCGCGTCATCAAAACAGGAAGGTCCTATCAGGATAAGCAGAGGTATGTACGGTGCATGCGTGGAATCACATGATATCCACTAAATTTTTATTGTTAGATGTTGAATTTGATACATTGTATCTAACTGTATTTAATTGTTAGAAGGAATGTGCTTGTCAGTAATGCACATTATAATAGCGATTAACATGTTCATCACATTAATAGTGTGAATATGTTTGTGCACTTTCATTAAGGAGCTTGTCACTTTTTTTATGCACGTATGCACTTTTCTGTGCTTTCATTATGATGCGATAATGATATATATCTGTATTTGGGATTGCAATAATTACATTTTAGATATATACGTTAATGTGTACCTATCTTC
This sequence comes from Oophaga pumilio, assembly GCA_009801035.1. Taxonomy (NCBI): domain Eukaryota; kingdom Metazoa; phylum Chordata; class Amphibia; order Anura; family Dendrobatidae; genus Oophaga; species Oophaga pumilio. Next base: position 19,041 of record VIAB01000656.1, read on the forward strand.
AAATAGGACTGTTACTAATGCCATTGTTTTATAACTGGTTACATATATTTCACATTGTGACTGACATGAACAGATATTGCCACCGGTTTTGGATGCTAGTTTTATCCTTATATAAATGAGGTTGCGCGCATGCTGGTTTAATGAGCCGCATGAGGTATATATTGCGGTCTGTAGTAAGCATAGTACGATCACGTCCTCCTCATAGGACTTGGCGTTCGTTGACCACGTGACCACCTACTATTCCTCCCATTGGTCTGGCGGATATCATGTGATTCCACGCATGCGCCGTACATACCTCTGCTTATCCTGATAGGACCTTCCTGTTTTGATGACGCAGGTGCGGGTATGTGTTACACTCTGTCATTCACACAGGAGTTTTGTATTACTAATCCCAACCAAGCGGATATGCTATATATGTACCAGGCTGCCCCCTGCCCTGACACGTCTCCCGAAGAAGCAGTGCGAAATGCGCGTCGGGGCAGAGGGACGTCCGAGGATCTCCGCCGGCAGTCTTTTTGGGTAGGTTCTGGGAGACCATCTTTTTATATTCTTTGAGTACACTTCAGCTCAGTTCTGTTGGGGAATAGTAATTGGCTTATTATCATTAGGTTGTAGCAATAGACTATTGCACGATCAGCCCATGTTCCTCCCCTTAGCAATTGCTGACATTATAAGAGGTACCTTTTTATAGTGACTGCTGTTGTGGGATTTCCTATGGACATCAAGTCCCTCTTTTTATGTTTTTTTGTTTTGTGTTCCGTATTTTTCTTTGTATTTTGTATATTGATTTTATTCTAATAAAGACATTGTTAATTGATATACCATTCTGTGGTACAGAATTGATTTACCTTGTTGTCACCACAAAAGTGATATAGCTTAAAAAACATCAGCATGCCCAAGTGGCACGATGATATCATTGCATCATGCCACCTGTTCCGCCCACTGTCCATTCACATGAGACGAGGAAAAAGAGGCTGAAGTGGAAGGGGAATAAGGTGAGTATAATCACATTGTTTTTATATTCTGGGGGCTACATAGCCATCGTACAGAATATGAGACGTTGTGGGACATCATACAGAATATTATAGGCATCTGTGGGGCAGCATACAGAATATGGGGAGTTGTGAGGCTTCATACAGAATATAAGGAACTGTGGGACATCATACAGAATATAGGTAGCTGTGGGGCATCATAAAGAAAATAGGGAGCTGTGGGGCATCAGACAATATAGAGAGCGGTTGGGCATCAAACAGAATATAGGTAACTGTGGGGTATCACACAATATAGGGAGTTGTGGGGCATCATACAGAATATAGGGAACTGTGGGGCATCATACAGATTATAGGGAACTGTGGGGCATCATACAGAATATAGGTAGCTGTGGGGCATCAGACAATATAGAGAGCTGTTGGGCATCAAACAGAATATAGGGAGATGTGGGGCATCATACACAATATGGGGAGCTGTGGGTGGGGCATCATACAGAATATAGAGAGCTGTGAGACATCATACAGAATATAGGGAGCTGTGGGGCATCATACAGAATATAGGGAGCTGTGGGGCATCATACAGAATATAGTGAGCTGTGGGGCATCATACAGAATATAGTGAGCTGTGGGGTACATACAGAATATAGGGAGATGTGGGGCATAATACAGTATATAGGGAGCTGTGGGATCATCATATTCTATATAGGGGAGCTTTGGGGCCTCTATACAGTATATAGTAGAACTGAGGGGCCAATGTACTATATATTGGCAGCTGTGGGGGCCATTATATTGTATATAGGAAGTTGTGGGGCTACTTACAGCATATAGAGAGTTGTGGGCCATTATACATTATACAGTAGAGCTCTGGGGCCATTATAAAGTATATAGGTAGCTGTGGGGCCATTATACAGCATAAATTAGAGCTGTGGGGGCTATTATACAGTAAATAGCGAGCTATGGGGGTTATTCTATAGTATAAAGGAAACTGTGGGGCCATTATACAGTTGTTAGGTGTAGTAAGCTATTATACTATAGAGAGCTGAGGGGCCATCATACTGTATCCCATTAGTGACAGAGCCAATTTGCAGCTTAATGACCGGGCCAATTTTTACAATTCTGACCACTGTCACTTTATGAGGTTATAACTCTGGAATGCTTTAACAAATCCAGCTGATTCTGAGAAGGTTTTTTCATGACATATTGTACTTCACGGTAGTGGTAAAAAAAAATTTGATATGACTTGTGTTTATTTATGAAAAAAACAGAAATATGGCGAAAATTTTGAAATTTAGCAATTTTCAAACTTTAAACTTGCCCTTAAATCAAAGAGATTTGTCACACAAATGTCTTAATAAATAACATTTGCCACATGTCTACTTTACATCAGCACAATTTTGAAAACCAAATTTTTTTTGTTACGAAGTTATAAGGGTTAAAAGTTTCTCATTTTTACAACACCATTTTTTTTAGGGACCACATCACATTTGAAGTCACTTTGAGGGGTCTATATGATAGAAAATACCCAAAAGTGACACCATTCAAAAAACTGCACCCCTCAAGGTGCTCAAAACCACATTCAAAAAGTTTATTAACCCTTTACGTGCTTCACAGGAACTGAAGCAATGTGGAAGGAAAAAAATTAACATTTAACTTTTTTTGCAAAAAATTTACTTCAGAACCAATTTTTTTTTATTTTCACAAGTGTTAAAAGAGAAAATCAACCATAAAATTTGCTGTGCAATTTCTCCTGAATACGCCGATACCCCATATGTGGGGGAACACCACTTTTTGGGCGCACGGCAGAGGTCGAAATTGAAGGAGTGCAGATTGACTTTTTCAACGCAGAATTGGCTGGACGCCATGTCGTGTTTGGAGAGCACCTGATGTGCCTAAACAGTGGAAACCCCCCACAAGTGACCCCATTTTGGAAACTAGACCCCTTAAGGAACTTATCTAGATGTGTGGTGAGCACTTTGAACCTCCAAGTGCTTCACAGAAGTTTATAACGTAGAGCAGTGAAAATAAAAAATCATTTTCTTCCTCAAAAATGATATTTTAGCCTGTTATTGTTTATTTTCCTAAGGGTAACAGGAGAAATTAGAACCCCAAGATTGGTCTGCAATTTGTCCTGAGTACGCTGATACCCCATATGTTGGGGTAAACCACTGTTTACCGCACGGCAGGGCTCGGAAGGGAGAGAGCACCATTTGAATTTTTGAACGCCATGTCGTGTTTGGAGACCCCCTGATGTGCCTAAATAGTGCCTCAATTCTAGCTCCAACCCTAATCTCAACCCTAACCCTAAACCCAACTCTAATTGTAACCCTAACCCTAATTGTAACCCTAATTATAACCCTAACCCTAATTATAACCCTAACCCTAGTTATAACCCTAACTCTAACCCTAATAGAAAAATGAAAATAAATATATTTTCTTTATTTTATTATATGTTCCTAACTAAGGGGGTGATAAACGGGGGTTTATTTACTATTTTTTTTATTTTGATCACTGTGATAGCGTTTATCACATTGATCAAAATGTACCTGCACTAAATGAATGTATCTGCCGGTCGGCAGATTTGGCGGGCGCACTGCGCATGCGCCGCCATTTTCTTTCCAGGAAGAAGATGCGGGGAGCTGCGGGAGTTGTGGGAGGATGGGGGACACACCGGGAGGTACAGGGAACAGATCGAGGGACCCGGGGACCCTCTTTCTCTCCCCTCTGATGTGCGATCACATCAGAGGAGAGAGAGATTAAATGCAGAATCTCGGCTTTTTTTTAGGTTGCCGTCATATGGTTAATAACGGCGATCGCAAAAGCGGGGTAGGTAAAAACTGACCTGAATCATGTTTTCTGGGTTCTCGGCTACCCCCAGTAGCCGAGACCCCGGAGAAAATCCGACTCTGGGGGGTGCTCTATACTTAATCCACAGCGCCGTGAATTAACGGCGCTGTGGTTTAAGTACCCTTAACCACCGCCGTTAAAAGGCGTATCGGTGGTCGTTAAGGGGGTATATAGGGAACTGTGGGGTTTGTATAGTATATAGCAGAAATGTGGTGCAATAATACAGTAAATAGGGAGCTGTGGGGCCCATGTACAAAATATAGAAAGCTGTGGTGCCATTGTACAATATTTAGTGAGCTATGGACAAGTACAGTCATGGCCAAAAGTTTTGAGAATGACACAA
>VIAB01000656.1:24805-36229 GCA_009801035.1 Oophaga pumilio
TATTAGTGTCATTCTCAAAACTTTTGGCCATGACTGTATATAGTTATACTGTATATAAAGGGCTGTGGGGATATCATACAGAATATAGGTAGCTGTGGGGCCATTGTACAATATTTAGGAAGCAATGGACCATTATATAATTTTTGGGGAGCTGTAGGGCCATCATACAGTAAAGTGGAGAGCTGTGGGTTAATCATAATATACTGCATAGGAGAGCTGTGAACCCATCATACAATATGTAGAGTTGTAGGGGCCATTATACTTTATATAGGGAGCTGTGGGGCCATCATACAATACAGCCATTATACTGCATATAAGGGGCTGAGGGGACATAATTCTGTTCATAGACAGTAAGACAGCTGTTTGGGTTATCATACTGTGGCACTTTGTGTAAAAGTGATCATTACTTCTTTTTAGGGGGTAGTTGAGGCATTATTTGTTGTAAGGGTTAAGTTTAGGAATTACTACTTTAGGGGGACACTTATGGGTCGCTATTTCTTAAGGGGGACACTTGGAGCATACTGGACCTTATTATTTTCTAAGTAATGCAGAGGGGGCATTATTAGTTTTGATAAAATATGGCTGCTTTTAGAGGTACTCTCTATCTGGTACGTTGCATTGCCTGTGTTGCATTTTTTTGGGGGGTGGTGATTATAGTAATGATATAACTTCTGAAGAATTGCGGTCACTGTTGCACGCCATAGGTGCAGGTAGGATGGCGAGATTCTGGTTGATAATACGTGGGGTTGGAGCTGGACATATGAGAAGTCAAATACATCGTTCTTACAAACTCTGCAGAAAAGCTGTGGCTGGAAGATGTCATCATGTTGGTCTGGACCAGATAAAGACGAGAAAAGTTAACAGCTCCAATTAGAAAAAATATCAGTGGTATGTCACTGCATTGTATATAAGTGTACTGTAATCTCTTGTATGATTAAACGTTCTGGTATCTACCACTATATGGTGACCATGTGGAGGTAATATCAGTCTTTCTAATGATGCGTTGCTTGTTTTTCTTTTTTATTTAAGATCAGTTAGGTGTAGTTCAATTATTTTGTTTTTGGAGATGTATAGTGGTATTGTTAGTAATATTGACCTTTGTTCTACTGTAGTGTGTATGGTTCTGTAGAGGTAATAGTCATATTATGTATTTACTATGTCATGGACAGTGGTCATCATGTAGTAGTATTTTGGAGGCCTTTTACAGTGGTGATTCTGATCTTTGTCTTGTGTGATTTTGTATATAGATAATATTTAGTCCTGATATAGCAGCAGCAACAGTGGTATACAATAATTATATATGTATAGATTTTCTTATAAGTGGAGGTGGAGTGTTCATATGGGGAGAGATATCTTTTGGGGCTTGGACCCCTGATCTTTTAAGACCATATCAACGCCCCTGCCAAAAAAAAGTCATAAAATTATGGAAATCACAGGTTCAATAGACATGTCGATGATATGCAGATGAGATGAAAACACGCTTTTCGAAACATTTTGATTATGAGCGCCACAAGTAGAAATACACTCAAATCCTGAAATTTTTCAACTTGGCATGCTATCAATGAGATTATTAATCGTTATCTGAGGAATATTCTGCTACACTGAAACATCAAGATCCACTGCAGGCAGATCCTTTTACAATTGTCAATCAAAGACATCCCAGATGTGCCTGATGGGAGACAAGTCTGGAGACGCTGCAGGCCATGGTAGAACATTAAGGCGATGCAGGGTCTTCATAGTGTTATTGTGTTGAAAAACGGATTCTGGGACACTTTGGAGAAATGGCAGTACCACTGGTTCCACCTTAAAATGAATGTAATGCCTAAGGGCCCCGTCTCACATAGCGAGATCGCTACCGAGATCGCTGCTAAACAGCGATCTCAGCAGCGATCTCGCTATGTCTGACACCTACCAGCGATCAGCCCCCTGCCGGGTATCGCTGGTCGTGTCAGAAATGTCAGGACTTTTTTTTGATCGCTGGTCTCCCGCTGGCCAGCACGCATCGCTGCGTGTGACAGGCAGGAGACCAGCGATCTCCTGGTAACCAAGGTAAACATCGGGTTTCCAGGCACCGCGCAGCGCCTGGAAACCCGACGTGTACCTTGGTTACCAGCTCCCTGCATCAGTGCGCCGGTATCCAACGTACACTGCGGGTAACTAGGTGACGTGCGTCGCTTGTTACCCACAGTGTCGCTGTGCTGATCGCTGCCTGAGATGCCTGTTTGGCAGCTCAGCAGCGATCATGTAGCGACACACCAGCGATCCTGATCGTTGTCGGGATCGCTGGTGTGTCACTATGTGAGACGGGGCCCTAAATGTTATTAAACCTTGAATGAAGACTAGAGGGGTCCATTCAATTTGCTACCCCACATCATTATCATGGGAGTAGGATTATTGTAGTGTTCCCTAATGAAGGTCTTTTCGTGGCGTTGCCCACCAAAGGCTAGAATGCAGCAATGGAGGCTAGAGATGAGGTTTTTCCTCTTTAGAAATTAGTCCAGGTTTTGTCCTGGATGTGTTGAAAGTCAGATATTCTTCTGGAGGCCAAGTGAGCAATGCCATTAAGAGGCCTTCATGAGGGAACCTCACACTGATACTGCTCTCTGGATTATGCTGTAGTGTGTCATAAATTACGGTAGTCAGATCCTTCTAGTCTTCATTCCAGGTACACTAACAGCTTGGCATTACATTGATTTGGGTGTGGAATCAGTGGTACTGTCATTTCTCCAAAGTGTCGCAGGAGCTGTTTTATCAACTCTGCAGATCACATGTTGCTCATGTTATTATAAGCAGCCTGTGTGACGCAAACATACTAAAATGGTCAGCAGAGTTTCATGACTTGTCTTCCATCAACACATCTGGAACATCAGCCATAAGAAATTGCATAAGGAGTTTCCAGCACCGGATCTTGATGATTTGTGTTCCTAAGTGCATTCCACATGGCATAAAATTCCAGACAACCATTAATCAGTTTTCTTTTTGAGAGGTAAATCATTGTCCTGCCAGTTTTTGAACAATGTTTTACTTCAAAAAAATCAGCTGTGATCCCATACTGTGCTGTCTGTATACTCTTTTTTGCTTCCTCCCCTGCCCAGGAGCTGTGTCATGATCAGACCATGTTCCTGTATGGGACACAGCCATTACACAACACACAGTAGGGGCACATTTATAAGATTATTTTCATACAGGAACATTTTATTTAAACACATTCAATTGTGGAAGTTATTATTATTCCAAGATCTATTGATTAACTTTTGTATGTGGGAAAACCCCTTTAAGGACTTTCCGTGGGTGTGCAACAATGGACAGGGTAAAATCCATGACATAACCCACAGACAAATTATGATTATATATTGATATAATCATACACTGACTTCCTAGATTTGCATAGATTTGCATTCTTATTCCAATGTCTTTAGGTTGTTTACTTCCTATGAAATCAGCCTTGGAGTATTTGCATGTGCCAGGACAAGAACATTACATTGTTAGCTTCACAGTGGACAATATTTATATTCTCTTTACAATTCAGTGAAATATGTTGTGCTATATACCGTAATAGGAAATAAATTATTAGAAACTAGACGTTGATAATACAGTTACTTCTACCTCTACATGGCCTGTGGCAGTGGTAAATAGCAGTTCATTGTGGATATACACATAACATTTTATGAATGTACTTATGTACTTTCTTTGGTCATAAACACCTTTTTGAGCTTTGCCAGCCATATGGATAAACACAAAAAGCATTTATGACCAAATAAAGAGCATGTTAATAAAAAGAGCTCTACATTTAGCTACTGATGAGGTGTTCTTACAACGAGGAAAAAGGAGTAGCTATTATTGTAACTAGAAATTTAATACAGATTCTCTTTAAAGGGAATAAAGCTTCAATAGTAATCTGTGAATATCTTTAAATAGGGATTTTGCTACCCACTTAAAGAGAACCTGTCACCGCAGAGCAGAATAAAATGTTTGTTTCTTTTTTTTATTTCTCCTCTCCATTGCAGAGATAATATGAATCAAACTATTTGGCTCCTAAAGAGTTAGTCCAAGTAGGCATTACCAGAGAGATTTCACTGGAGGTGTGTTCTTCCTCCTTCTTCAGCTGTCCAATCATAAGCAGGCAGCAACTCACTGCAGAAAGAAAAATAAGCCCCCGTAATAGCTCAGAACAGGTTCTGTTCAGCGTAGTATTTAACTACGATTGCTATATAGTTCGCCTCAACGCATTTCGCCCCCACAGTTTATTATGTAGACACATCAGGAGGCTGAATTATACTATAACCATACACATTAGTGTTGGCACAGCAGTGTCTGTTTTCACTCCCGGCCACAATAAGAGCCAAGCCTGGCAGTTCGGACTCCAGACCTTTAAAAACTAGACATCTCCGAGTAGAACACACCCCTGAGCCAGCCAATTGCGTAGCTTTTGGCCACGTCAGGATCATGTGTCACCACGTCATCCAGACTGCCGGCTGTCGCAATGGTAACAGACAGCTTGTCCAAGAGGAATCCCTCAATATGGAGATGCCCATATATCAAGCAGCGCATCATTTCTCCATTCAATCTTCTTATGTCCGTGGATTAAATTCCCACATCGGTAAGATGACTTGTACTCTATAGCACCACCTATTGGAAGTAGCGATCCTACAAGTCACAATCAACCCTTTAACGAGTCTTGTAATATGACTTAGGATAAAAGCCAAATCAGTATCTCCATTTGCAGACACGGTGTTTAATTTGCATATTAAATTTCCCAGAGGAGCATTGCATGGCGAATAAGCCTCCTTACCTCGACACGCCAGAGCTGGTATGTCACTCTCCACAAGGAGAAACCTTACCCCTTAGACCCACATCGTAAGAGACAGATATGTGCTTTAGGATGTTTTACTAATTCCTGCACTATATGTTTCTCACTTAGTGGTTATTACTGGATTAAACATATATTTCACCAGCCAATATTCTATAATCCACTGCCTTCAATTCTAGTGGGAGACCAAGGATTATTCCCTAATATAAAACTGAGATATTAAATCTAGGACAGTGTGAACCATGTACACAGCAGTAATATTCTAATTTCAAACATCACCCACATCTATACATCATTGTGTTCTACATAACCTGGATTGGGAAGGAACATCAAATAAAGGATGTGAGTGAGATTGAGTCATAGAGCCAAAAGATGCCACCACTTTGAGCCTGAATATCCATTCAGCCACTTTCCTCAAAACCCTGTTATCAAAATCCCACCTCTAGGCGATCTTTTCAATCCCCTGGAACCTAATCAGTTTAGGATCCCCACCATGTACTGTACACGTGTCTAGCTCCTTTCTCCATATATCACCTACATGCTCCAAGATTCTTTTCCTAAATTCTCGCATTGTTTTCCCTTCACAGGTTTTAGGAGATGCAGAGAGAGGCTGGAAGAATAAGTAAAATTCCTTTCATTTGTGAGATAAGCGGACTACACAGGAATAAAGCAATGATGTCATATATCACTACAGCCTCCTCTGCTATCTGTTATAGTATAGTAACTCTATTGAGACCTTTTACTTGTATATAATATAAAATATAAAAATATTCTAAGCAACCAGGAAACAATTTGAGGAGGAGATTAATATGTCATCTTTCCTTTCCAATGAGTCATCCTACCATGGAGTACGTGTACTAGGGTGGTTGTTACATGGATTTTAGGATTTCATGAAGTAACTGGATCCAATGACATCAGTTCATATATTAATGCAGAATTACTGTCCAATGTACAAAACAGTTTCTCATAGAACATCACGATTTTCTAAAAGCCACTATATGTAATAGCATATTCTTCTCTGTTTTCAAAGGCTGAAATGGAGCTCAGCGCTGGAGGAGTGGAACAGGAAGGTTGTTCTCCACCAGGGTTAATTAAACATGGATATATTACAACAGTCTTTCGCTTTGGGCCTTAAAGGGAGTATGTCAGCATGTTTCACTATGTAATCTGTGTGCAGCATGAGGTAGAGGCTGAAATACTAATTTCAGCAATGTGTCACCTATTAGGCTGTGTGCTGTTGTTTCCATACAATTAATGTTTTATCAGCAGGAGATTATCACTGCCCAGACAGGTGCCTGTGTGAGACCTGCTCCAACCACGCCCCCAGCTCTGATTAGCAGCTCACTGTCAATATACAATGTACAGAAAGCTGTGGTGTGGACGGGGGCAGCTTTCTGAGCTCTGCTACATGTTAAATCTAAAAACCCTGATTGACACAGGAAACAAAGTGATACATTGCTGGAATCAGGGTTTCTTTCTCTACATTATAATGTGTATGTCAGCGGCGCTAAAGTAATTGTAGTAAAAAAGTGCTGCAAACAAGGGCACTACCACTACAGAATATAGTTTGCGCACATAAAAACTACAAAACACAAAGGGATCTTTGGAAAAATAGGAATATGTATGTAACAAAGGAAAAACAAAACATACAACCTGACGCACTCTGTAAAACGGTTTGATATGCAGATTAAATGCAGTAATGCTAAATATTGCACTGAGACCCGTGAGAAAAAGGTGATGAGAAAAGCCTGTGGTCTATTATATAGTAAACCCCAAACCAAGCGACTTGAGTAGTCATAATAAACATAAGGTATTTATTCATGTGGGTATTATTGTGGAAAAAACTGAAAGAGATAAAGAGGTCCTCTTTTAACGATGGAGCAGAAAAACGCTGCAGAGTGCGTCTGGTTGTATGTATTGTTTTTCCTTTGTTACATACATATTCCTATTTTTCCAAAGATCCCTTTGTGTTTTGTAGTTTTTATGTGCGCAAACTATTTTTATTTTAATTATTCTTTCTCTACATTATGCTACTCTCAGATGAGGTAGCAAAAACCTGGTAACTGATTTCTTTTAATAGGATTCCCATGAAAATCTGTGGGGCAGGTAGAGAACTTACGATTTCAGAATCTAGCTACTCCTGATGCCATGTGGTATGTTCTCCTAGAAATAATGCTTCTGGGCAAATTATCTGCATCCATAAAGTATAGAAGCCAAGGAAGCTGATACTGCAGCACAAAAATGCCTTATGGCTCTATACTGGGGTGTCATAAATCCTCTGGGTACTCTGCATCCATGACCAGGACAGTCATGCAGCTTCATGACTAAAAGCAGAAATCTTAATGAACTTACAAAAAATACTACAGTTCCTTCTATCAAAATATAGTGGGATAATATTCTCCACTTGTAACATATTAAAGCCTTTATATGTTTGTCAATGTGTATGAGCAGGAATATAGCAAAAACTACAAGTCCAAACTAGAGACTCACAGGTCACAATCCACTGATATAAATTAATAAGGCCAGCCCATAAATAGATCTGTACAAAGCACATAAATAATTCATCTGAGCGTGGAAAACAGGTAGTGAATAATACATAGATAGGAACTGATATCTTAGTGAACTATTGTACCCGGCAGCCAGGCACGCAGGACAGTATAGTTCAGTGATGACAAGTGTGGGTACGGAGGTATGTGCGTACAAGAAACCCTTTAAACATTGCAGCTGAAAATATTCTCTATGGAGCTGTAGGAATATACAATATTCTAGGATGCAAAGTTTCTGAAACTGGGTGCACAAAAGAAAATTGGAACAGTGAACAAAAAAACATAGATTCAGAATTAAATTGACATAAAAGTAACATAAAAAAATTGCTGTAAAGTCCCAAAATAGATTTTGTGGAGCAGATTGCCCTTTGGAGCAGAAAGGCCATTAAGCTTCTTAGTAACAGAAACGTTTTTACCATTTTTCTAACTGTTGCTTTGGCCTAGGACAGTTTGTCCCCCGAGGTATACTCTGACCTGAGCCAAATGCTCTGACCTATACCGAGTTTAATCTGTACAGTGGTTAATTTGGAGAAACAAAGGAGAATAAGGAGTACACCGGTGAGTGAAATAAAAAAGTTTCAAATTTTGTTAAAGTAGTTCATAACAATTAGAATATAACATGACACCTTTCAGGAAACAACAAGATCCATGTTTGCTATTTCCTGAAAGGTGTCATGTTATATTCTAATAGTTATGAACTACTTTAGTAAAAATTGAAACGTTTTTATTTCATTCACCGGTGTACTCCTTATTCTCCTTTGTTTCTCCATTTTCTTGGAGTTGGTGTGTATCTTGACTGCGGGCAGACCACCATTGTGTGGTACTGCCCTGCATATAGCATGCACCTGAGGTTTTTGTTTGCAGTGGTTAATTTGATTTCACATCACCAAGGCTGGGCACCTCTCTGACACATATACTCTATCCAGAACTTGTCCTGCTGCAACCTTACAATACATATATACAGTATATATGCAGATATATTCAGCAGAGTTTTCTCACAAGAAAACATACATTGGTAATGCATAATCTTTTCTAATCTGCTTTGCGCTTTATTTCATAGGACAATCTCAGATTACTCTGAATGGCCGCCTTATTAGAGGCACCTGCGCTCTCACTATTTGAGACCCTCTGTATGGAAATTAAACACCAGACCTTGTGAAATAAAATGCAAGTTTTCTATGGATTAGTTTCAGTTTGAGCCCGATTTGAGCATTGTCAGCATCTTTGGACTAGACATGCTAGACATGTTCATCAGTGCTAGGCTAGCTGGGGACAGTTTTACAGAAGCTGACAACCTTGTGGGCTTTTCTCATGGGATGGCATAGACAGTATACCAAGAAGAGTTTAATCGTGAAATAACATCCTGAGAAAGAGGATCATCAGGAAGTAAACAGCTCACTGACCAAGAGGTTCAGACGAGGATGTCAAGATCAAGAATCGTTCTGATGAATAGGTGGTGAGCAGTCAAGCAAACTGCACAAGAATACAACACTGGTGCTCCGACTAGTATGTCCGAATGCCTAGCTCATCGTTCCTTAGCATGGATGGGCTAGAGTAGATGATGACTAGTTCAAAAGTCAATGCTTTCTAAGGGAAGCCGAAAAGCAAGATTCCAGTTTGCATAAGGACACAATAATATGATCACTGGGGAGTACAAAAACATTGCTTGAGCAGATGAATACAGATATCTGGTTCATCATGCTAAAGAATCGATGAACCCTTCTTTTCCGGACAGAGAAAGTAGAATAAATTTTTTTCTTGAATTCTCCAGTGCTTCTGGATGGATGTTTGGACTGTAGGTCATATCTAAGCATTGTGTCTAACCACATTCATCGATTCAGGGCTGGAGTTTACTCTATGGGAGATGGACACTTTCAGTAGGACAATGCACAATGCCACAAGGCATATAATCATGGATTGGTTTCAGGAACAGCAAGTTTTTCTTACTTCCCTGGCCTTCACAGTGCCCAGATCTTAACCCTATAGAACATCTGTAGTAGAAAGTGCTGTTTAGTGCATATCTGTGCCTCCAAATAATTACTGCTATCCTGTCTGCAGAATGATTTAGAAAACCTAGTAGAATCTTTGGCATGGTGAATTGCTGCGGTTTTGAAGGCAAAGGGAAGTCCAAAGCGCTACTAGATCTCTCACTAATAAAATGGCCATTCAGTGTATATTGTTTGCATTAACATCTCAAATAAAAAAAATGTGCAGATTGTACTATGAAGATTTCAGAAATATATTAACTATACTTATGTGAGGGTGATCTCTTAAAGTGAGATCTTAGTGATTGCCTGTTCCTGACCAAATAAATACCCGAGTCCTAGCTTAAAAGAGACACACCGAACACAGAGTTAGATGTACACTCCTTTCTCAGCAAAGGGTTGCACACAACTGCACTTTATTTTCAGGACAAAGAACTGTACAACAGTAGGGAAAGGGCATCACACACTCTTCTGAGCAGCCAGTGTCAGTCTACGATAGGTCCATTCCAACTTCACTTCCATATATGGTATTCAATCTTCAGTGTCCAGAATTTGCTTCACATTCCAAAGATTCCTTCCAGGGTACTGCTCCAGGAAATAGATGCCATGTTGCTACACCATATGTGAACTGACTTTTATCAGGTTTAATAATTTATTTTATTAGCCATTCTCTCCTTCACACTTATATATAAAGTAATGTGTAATACAGAGCTTAAAGTGCATAAAAGACACTTCTACAAAGTGAAGAACACAGATTACCCAGGTAAACAATAGTCTCCCTGAAGTCCCCATGAGCTGCTGTCCGCTATCAGACCCTTCGAGGTTTTCAGAGTATGACTCTGTATCATGATGGCTCAGCGATTGACACTGCTGCCTTCCAGGACTGAAGTCCTCAGCTTCAATTCAACCTAGGGCACCATCTGTATTGAGTTTGTATATTCACATGTTTGTGTGGGATTTTTCTGAGAAATCCAGTTTCCTCCCATACACTAAAACATACTTATTATTTTTTGGCCTCAGTGTGCATCTGCATCTGAGAAACGTCTGAGTGGTGGAAGTGAGTGATGACAATCTCCGTATAGCACTAAATCTCTATATAAACATAAATCTGTTTGGTGCAATCTAACCAGCAGGAATTTAATATAAAATAATAATAATGGCAATAAGAAATGACTAGCTTCATCGGCAGCTGCTGCAGACAGTAACGTATCTGTACTGTATGGAGCTCTCTGGACATTGCTTGGCACGGTTTACACTAGGAGGGTACTATTATTGGGGTTTTTACATAGCTGTATCACTAAAGTATGACACATGGATAATATATAGCGCTATATAGGCACTTTATATATAAAAGTTTCCAAAAACTGCAATACTTATACTGCACCTTAAATACTCCTCTAATTTCACTAGAGCCGGTATTGTGGCTTTACTATGAGGCACTAATACAGTATATCTGTCTTAACTCGGTCAATACAATCCTACCAGAGACACTACTAAATTCTGCATTACATGGTGAATAGACAAGGCACATGCCCTCAGAGTATTAGCTTTCATCTTGAAAGACCTAGATAAAACAGACACGAATCACAAGAAGGTAAAAGATGTTACACATATATGGGTAGCAGGAAGAAATCTTATGGGAGCTGCAATCAATGATCACATGGAAAACTCAGAATGTAACCTTCAAAACGTAAAATGATGTGGAACAAAACATTTATTGTAATCAGGCTAAAAGTCATGTTTCCTGAAGGGCAATTACAAATAAGATGTAATTTAGAACCTTAATCCCCGTCACCAACTTGCGATTTTCCATTTTTGTGTTTTCATTTTTTTCTCCCCTTCTTCCCAGACCCATAACTTTTTTTATCTTTTCATCAATATGGCCATGCGAGGGATTTCTTTTTAGGCTGGGGTCACACACAACGTCTAAAAAATCGGACCATTTTAGTCTGTCGATTATCGCACAAAAATTTCATGAACATTCATCCGTCTGTCATCCGATTTTCCGGGGAGGATGCAATTTAGTCGCATCTGAGCATACGTGTAACATCCGATTGACATCCGACCTGCAAGATTTTGTCGG
>VIAB01000656.1:46540-56671 GCA_009801035.1 Oophaga pumilio
GCCGGGGTATGTAAACTTTTGATATAATGGGATGAAGCGGAGGAGGAAAAACCTGTTTATGGACTTTTGGCAATCCATGGAAAATGGCCATGAATGATGTTTTTTATATAAAAATGTAGAAACCTTATTATCAAAAATGCCTCTGGATGTTTCTACTTGGATAAGGAGGGAAAGTTTATTTCTACACACAACTGTTGTTGGATCCGACATACCATAACCCTTTTATACGCGTCTTTCTCATCTAAAATAGCATAAACTTGTTTCTCGTATTTAGCTGCATCAAATGTTATATAGCCACAAATGTTTTGGAAAGAAATATAATGTGTGCAAGTTTGTGAATAGAACACAAAAAAATAGATAATTTGTGTCCTATAAATTCTTTATGAACTGTGAGACCTGTCATATAATTTATTGCATTGTATGTACTATCTGTAAATTGAGGTATGTCATTTGCACCAGCAGAAAAGTGACAAAAAGAATAGCAGAACATCTTTATAACATTAATATTAGGAATAGAAGCTTTCCTGGACCTATTAAACACTTCTTAGAAAGATATAATGGAGATATTGATTGCTTGGTTTTCTGTGAAATAGAGAGTTAATTCCCCAGTTCGTGGAGGTAGCTGGCAGAGAAAGCTTTACATGAGAGAAGATTTTTGGATTGTTAAATTGAATACTAAGCAACCCAATGGTATGAATAATAGGAATGACACAATGTTTATTATTTATGGCCTAAAATGTTTCAGGTTTTCCATTCTGCTGTATTCATGGTAATTTTTGTAAATTTGTACATATTACGGTAGTTTTTTATTTTCATAATGAATTACCGTAGTTGGTTTCTCTTGTTCTGGCAACGGTTTGTTTCTAATATATTTGTTCCCACACCCTTCTAGCATTACTCTGAGACTACGGACGCATTGTGCACCAGAAACGCGTCAGGGTGACATTGCCTTGACCAGTTCATGGTTTTAAAGATAAATGATACTTTATGAAGCTTGAAGATTTCTTTCAAGGACGGCACATCCAACCTTTTTTTTTATTATTTTATGTGCTTGGCACCTTGATTTTATACTTGCCCAGAAACAAAAGACTTGAACATAATGGTTTGTTAAAAAAATGCTCAGAAACAAAAAATACGCTCAGAAAAATACAAATATTTCTGTTTCATTGATAACACAGTGTGTCCTTTATTTTATTTATATAACTTTATTGTTTCTTATGTTGTGTGATTCTTAATGCACTGCCACTTTATAGCACATGCATTTATTCCTGATGTGATACATGTACAGTATACTGGTTCATTTATTTTCTTGCCATATGCACTTTAGTGGTAACTTTTATGCACTTGCACCCTATTGAATATAAATTATTTGCCATATCATATATTTTTCATAAAGGCTGTGATGCACTAGTGCAAATTTATATATATTTCTATGACATGAAATTTATTGCAGTGCTTCTCTCTCTCTTCCACATGGGCATGTGAGATGTTTGTAATCGATTGATCATGTGATTTTTGCGGGACTAATTGTTGTTATATTTACCATTAGTTTATTTTCTGTGTGACCTTTCCTTTTTTACTTGCTTTTATATCTTGTTATTGATTTAATAAAATATTTTGTTTTTTAATGAATTTTTGATGGGAGTTATTTAAATATATGGGCAGGTAGGATCAAGCTCTATTTAAAAAACTCCTTAGGCTGATGGGAGGATGCTGAATAAGAGGGGATGTACAAATAAATACATATGAAAAAACTGACCACCACTTCCAAGCAGAAAAAGACAAATGTGAACACATGCAAGCTATGAGACCCACTCTATATAACTAACGCCGGTGTGTTTGTGCCTTGTTTCCCCAGCGTTACTGAAAATGTCTGTGCTCTTACCCTTTGCTCCTTTCTCCCCTAACCAGCTGGGATTCTGTTGTCTGTTACCTGTATGAATGCTGCTCAGTCCCCTGCTCTGCTGCGTAGCCGTACATGTGTTGTAGAGTCTTGGCTCCACTACACGACCCTCCATGTGTGTGGTCCCTGGCTGACACTGTGGAAGCTATCCGTGGGTTGCGAGGTCCTCTGCAGCTTGTGCATCACTTTCCACGTATGTCCAGTCTTGCAGCCAGTGCCAGGTGCCCTTTGCCTCAGTTACTGTACTGGCTATGCTGTACTGGTTTCTGTTTGTGCTTAGGGTGCGCGCGGCCATATCCTCCCTGCTTTTATTAAGGGCAGTGTGCGCTTGAATTGCTGTCCCCAGCCTATTGCTGAGGTGCAGTTCTTATTTAAAGTTCCTCTTCCCTGTTGGGTATTGCCAGAGCTTCTCATTAGGTTCCTGAACCTAGCCATATGTGTTTGGTCCTACATGTTGCTTCTGGTCTGCCTGGTCTACAGCTCCTGTTCTGCCTGCTATCAGTTCTGGAAAAGCTGATGTCTTTGTCCCTGGACCCGTCCTGTCTAAGTGTTGGTACCAAAGTCCTTGCCTTGAATGTGGATTCCTGCTGTGTGATATTCTCGAAGTCCTTCTATGTCTGGAACTATGTACCCAGTGACTTTCCGGTCGAAGCCGGCAGTTCTTGCACCATACTGCTTGAGTTCCTTTCTAGTTCGTGTCAGATGTTCAGATCCTGGCGACCCCTGCCGGATGCCTGGAGAATCGCCAACGACCACTGTCTGGTGCCTGGTGCCTGATGACCACTACTCGATGTCCTGCTGGTGTTCTTGAAGTGCTGCCGGTGTCTCTGATGTACTCCTTGTGTCCTGATGTTCTCTGCCTGGAGCCGTGTTGGGAGTCCGGAGTCCAGATGACTTGCCTTTGTCCTAGAAGTCCAGCCTGTGTCCAGATATCCAGTCCGTGGTCCAGCCGGTGTTCCAGAGTCTGTCCCACTCATGTCCTGGATGGGCTCCTCCTTCATGTTTCTGGGGAGTCTCCAGTCTTGTTTACTGATGACAGCTCTGCCTGTGAGTCCTGGATCTTACCGGCCGATGTCCTGAGCTGCCATGTCGATGCTTCTGGACCTGTTCTGTCCGTGTCTTGCCTGTGTTCCTGTGTTCAGCCGGTGTCGTGATATCCAGTCCGTGGTCCTGGTGGCCCAGCCGGTGTTCCATAGTCGGTCCCACTTGTGTTCCTGGACAGGCTCCTCCTCCGTGTTCCTGGGGAGCCTCCAGCCTTGTTTCCTGGTGACTGCCCTGCCTGTGAGTCCTGGATCTGACCAGCCAATGTCCTGAGCTGTATTGTCAGTGTTCCTGGATCTGTGCTGCCGTGTTTTGCCTGTGTCCTGATGTCCTGCCGGTTCCCTGGGGTCCATCCTGTGATGACGTCTGTCCAAGGTCAGTGTCTGATGTTCTCCTGCTGAGCCTGCTCTACGCCTGAGGCCTGAGAGAGAGGTTCTCCTGATATGCCCGTGCCAGATGACCCTGGACTGCATCAACCCAGAAACACGTTGTCCAATAAAAGAGCCTTCATCTACTATTTTTGCAGCAAGAGACATTTTTCCAGCAGTTGGACCTTTTAACCATGGTGTTAACTTACGATGCTATCCCCTAGGTGAGCCTTACTATATTTTTTTACTTTTTACAATGCAGATTCTGTCATTTTTGTCACAACAAATAGTGCAGCAATAGTGTGAACGAGACCTTAGGCTCAGACCTTCTTTTTAGCATCGAGGCAGTCCATACAGTTTTACCTTTATTAGTCTGGTTTTAGTCATACTGTCATCATCTGTATAAGCAGCATACGTTTCTGGTGCCAGTATAGAAAACATACAAACATCTAAATAGAAAAAACAGCTTAAAGATTTAGCCTAATTAACATAACACCAAAAACAAATACCTAAAAAAAACATTAATCACCTACCAGTGTATAGATTATGTATACATCTACTGTAGGTCAGGACACTTCTGCTGGAATCTAGAGGAGCACAACACTAGTGCCCACCACTAACCATTATGCAGAGGATATCTAATTCAGATGGCAGAATGTAGATATATTACTTTCCTACCTACACAGATAATCCAATTAAATGTCATAGTTTGTTTATATCTTTTTCACCTTATATGATGATATAGCAGTCATCATTATGGAGGCTCTGTAGATATTCTGTGTGGTCGCTGTGCATGTCACTGTAATGGGGCACTGTGACCTGCTTAGTTACCGCAGCTCTGTGGTTGAATTATAGAGGCACTGTGTTTGGCTCTATCACGTGTGGACTGTAGATGGCTCAGTTATGGGATAACTGTGCGAAGCGTAATTATGTGGGCACTGTAACTGGCTTAGTTCTGAGGTGCTTGGTTGAGTAATAAGGCCATGTGGTTGGGTGTCATGGGATTACTGAAGCTGGCTTACCTATGCTGCACTATCATTAACCATATTATTAGGGCACTGTGCATGTTACTGTTCAGTTATGGGGGCATTGGGGTTATCAATACTGTGGCACTATGGCAGGACCATTTTCATTGGCATACTATACTAGAATAACTACAAGACTCCTGAAATAACAAAAGAATTTGGCAAGTTCCCGTATTATGTGAGTACTATGAGGCCTTGGCCTTACGGTAGGACCAAAATACTCTTTGTGAGTAGGCTTACACTGCTAGGTTGTGGCACATTGTAGTTTAGAACAAATAGTTGTAGGGACATGGTAGGAAATTAATATTTGGGGTTGGACAAGTGTGAAAAATGTATGTATTCCTGATTTGAGGCCTAACTTGTAGACCGACAGCTAGACTCTGATAGACTTGCGTCTATTCCACTGTCCTGAGATTAATAATTTGACTCCACCTCACTTAAAATATAGATGCAAGAATATATAATAGACTTCAGTCACATGTACAAAATACTGTTAAAGTCCTTAAATGAAAAGCAATTAAATGCATAAAATAAATGTATTTCCCATCATAATGTACAATCCAGTCAGTTAATTGTCAGTATCTCTCATAAACTGTGCACTTTTCTATAACATTCAAAATATACAGCCTGAAGAGAAATTAAAACTTCAGATTAAAGAAAGTCTTAAGGTACTGCCACACTACACGATCCCTCTAACGATCTCGTTAGCGTCGCATACTAATGAGATCGCTAGCGGGATCGTTTTAATATCGCTAGTAGTGGCCTAATTTAGCGATGTCGTTAAGGACGCTATCGCGGTTAGCGATCTCCTTAACGACTTTAGCGGTACAAAATACCGCTAAATCGCTAAAAAAAAGGTGCCACACTCAGCGATATATACTTACCAGCGGGACGCCGGCGATAAAAATAGGGTCCCGAACGATCGCTGAGATGAACGAGATCACAGCAGGATCTCAGCAGGGGCCACGTCGTCGCTAGATGCCACACATAACAACGTCACTAACGAGATCGCTAAATAGTGACGTTTTTTAGCGATCTTGTTAGCGACGTTGTTTAGTGTGGCATACCCTTTAGGGTATGTGCACACAATGTCTGTTTTAGGTAGATTCGGCCTGGAACCTGCCTGGAAAAGTGCTAAAAAAATTAAGAGAAAAAGAAAAGAAGAATGCACTGCAATGTCAAAACGACTTGTTGTGTGTTCTGTCCTTTGTTACTTCTTTTAACCGCTTTAGGCTTCAAAAGTTGTGAAGTGGTAAAAAAAGAGACCATTTTGTATACGGGATATAAAAGAAAGACGGCGGCAGATCTACCACAAACAATGCCCGAGAAGACGCCTGGTAAGATGCTTCAGGTAAAACACGGCCAGCATTTTCCTGAAACGTCTTCTGCTTCAAAAAGGATGTGGGTATGCCGGTGAATAAAAGACCCTGTGTGCACATACCCTTACATGGTTAAGAAAATGATAGACTTGTGGAATGAGAGGTTGTATACATGGGTTTCACAAAATCTAATGATTCAGATTAAACACTTCTCTTCATTTATTTATAGTAGTTTTTTTTTATTACAAAATACTCTGAAATTCTCCAATTGTAGGTGAGAAATTCCTATCCACTCACAAACATGCAATATAGCCAAGGCAACATGGCTGATCTTGAGTGACGTGCGTTGGTAAGTGACTGTTATGGAAGGTGCATTGTACATCATTGTGAGGATTCTGCTTGTATCTTCATCTTTTAAGATTTTGTGTGACATGTTACAGTTTCTAAGCCTAAATACAATTTCGACTTTTGCTTCTCTGTTTAATTAAAATGAGAAAAAAAAGCTTTCAAAAGAATCCGGCCCTTTTGCAGCTCGTTCCTCCCATATGCAATGTAGTCTAGTTGAACATAATGGATTCCGGGTCTTGATTAGCCATCTGAGCCATGTGTCTTAAAACATCCTTTTTCGTGATAATACCCAGAAGCCTCCTGCAGGAAAGAACCAGGAACAAGACATAAAAGATCATTAGAAAACAGTTCCCTACATTTCATTTAACTGTGCACGTGGCCCCAGTAAATCACACAAAATCTGTCTCTGCGCCTCCATAAAACAGTGAGAAACGAGAAGAAAAAGACATGGTGTGTTATTTGTTCATTTCCATTTGGATGAGGGATATTTGAGCAGATGTGGTGCTGAAATGACTGAGCGCATTGGAAGCTTTCTGACAATCAACACTTTTACCTAACAGGTCATACACTGCGTTTTCTGCACCCTTCTGAAAAAAAAATATTTTTTTTAATTAAGATGGCTCCCAAGGGCATGAGAGGGGTGCAATGTTTCACAGTAACACAGGTGTTAAGACTTTGTACCAGGAATGTGCTGAAGCATTTAGGAAACTCAGCTGCCTACTTTTTTTAATTGAAGCTCCTTATTAACATTTTGCCATACAAAATACAAGCACTAGATACTTTTCATACTTTTCTAAGAAGCTTGTTTATTTCTGTGTATATAGAGGGTTTCCTCTTCGTTATAGCATCCAACAGGAGCTCCGAATATGAGTGAAAGGGATTGTGCTTTGTAAAGTCCAGGTACAGACAAGTGTATTTGATTTCCGAGTGCAAACTGACAAAACATCGGATAGCACTCAGACGAATGTTAGTCTGTGGGGCCATGCACATGTACAATTTTTTCCTTGGACAGTGTCTGAGTAAAAAATGGCTGCATTTCCGAGTTTGATCAGATACTCGGATCGCACATGCAAGTCATTGAATGTATGGGAAACATAAGACTGCACTAGCATGACATCTGATTAGTCTATTTTCTGCACATTCACAGATTGGAGAAAATGGAGACTTTTTTTCTGCATCTTCTCCTCATCTGAGAGAATCGGAGCACACTGTAATCACATTCTGATCAGAGTTTGATCAGAGTGTCATTTGCCTCATCGGCCCGATTCTCTCGGATGAGAGAATGTATGGCCTGTTCACCGGCCCTAATAGGGGGTAATAAAATAATAAAATAATTCTAGGTTGACCTGAAAGAAATGTAGCATAAGATATTGACCAGTGTTGTCAGAATGTATTCTCCCAGAACATATACCTCTAGTTGGCATGGAGAGGCTGTACTTAAAACATAACTTTTATTGTACCATTTTAAAACAGGGAATTCCCAAAGAAAAACACATAAGCAAAAGTAAAAGGTGTGAGTATCTATCATATATCACAAGGATTAGTGACTAAACCAAGTGAATTGTAATTATTTTAGATCTCACCCAGACCAGATGTAAAGGTGTAGTCCTTCAAGAATCCTCCTTGTAATTGTCGATGGTGACGGCTATCTAACCCCGTCAAGCCCCATGCAGTTGCTCCCACCCTAACAAGGACATTACCCAAGTGTTGTACTATTCTATAGACCCAAAAAAATATTGCTCCCTACCAGTGCATTTCGGCCTTAGTTATACGGCAACATCAGGGGAGTCTACATGTGGGGAAATAAAAAAAAGGGGAGGATTATCCTATAGCACCTAAGTTAAAAATGAATCAAACTGAGAGAGGGTGTATGGCGTATGAAGCGCTCTCATAAAGGGGTCCTAGGGTAAAATGCACCCCTGCTGTGGTATGAAGAGTGCTGCAACACTGGTCAGGAAAATGGTAAAAAAATATACAGATATTAGCTTCTCCTACCCATTAAATAATAAAAAAATGGAAGAACACACATGACATCAGTGTAATATCCATCTTTTTTTATTTCAAGGAGCCATTGACTTATTTTGGAGAGTTTGATTCAAAACATGGATAAATGCAGAACAGGACTTTTGTTTTTTATGTACAATCTGTCTGCAAAAAGAATAAGACATGTGAAAAGGAACTTTCATTATACTGAATCCATGATACAAAAATAGTGGACAGCAAACATGCCAAAATAACTGATGTGTGAAACTAGCCTTAAAAGAGTTGCCTCTGACTTTTATTACACTGATGGTCTATCCTTTGGATAGGTCATCAATATCCACACCTGGTACCCCTTCCAATTAAATGTTCTTCTTGATACAAATAGGGGGAGGATGTGCAGTACCCGTTCACGGCCACTATACCATTGATGGAGCAGTGCTGTGCTCCACAACTGAGCACTTCCTGCCGGAGTCAGAGACAGCTAAAAAAGGCGGTGGTTCTGGGTGTCACATCCCTACTAATCAAATATTGATGACTTCTCTTAAGGATAAGCTAAAATTGTGAAAGTCCATAATACTGGTGCTTTTTTGCCGTAATATGGACACAAACACCTGGACCTCCTGCACATCAGCAAAACAAGAGGTAAATCACTATAGACAGGTCCTAGATGGCTTCTTCTCGCTTCACATGACAAGTCACTCCCTTTACCCACACATAGGTAGAAAGGTGTCAGTCATAGGGAGTTGGGCAGGAAGAAACTGCCGAGGACCTGCCTTGCACTAGTGATCTAAGACACAAAGGTCCCGATTGACCAAAGTGTTTTCGACATAAATCTGGAGTAAAATACTTTGATAAGTTACAGAATTTTTGCATAACTCAAGGTTGAAGAAAAACATTGCAACTTTTGGTGTTTTCACACTTGCTTCACCAAACTTTGCGACAGTGGGTGAAGCTGAGGCGGGACGGAGGTAGAACAGGGTGTGACACCACAGCTCGTCTGATTCATGACGAGCTATGGCGTACCTTAAGCCAGACATAATTGTCTGATGCGCCTGATTCATTAAGAGGTGTGTGCTTCTTAATGAATCCAGTGTTTCTTACTCTAGCATACCCCATTATCAACACTGTCATTAACAACACCAGTATTGATGAATCGGGTCATAGTTCCCAGGCAGCTTTACAAAATACAGGATGTTTTCTCTGAAATACCACAACATTTCAGAGTAAGACATACATGGCTGATAGAACACACAGAGTGTCTGATTCATGTTGCCTGTTCTGTTAAGTTCAACCAGGAGAAGAAAGCAAATAAGGATCAAAATAAAGGGATGAATACATCTGTATATGACATTTTATCTATGATTTAAACAAAAGCAAAACTCAAAATCCACTTAAAACGATTCTTACCCACTCCGAGTAACAAGACATTGTCTCAATCCAAGTTTTCTAAAGATGTCCACTACAGTCTCCATCGGTGTGTGGTCGGTGACAGTGAAGGGACTTAGGTTGAGAATGCGTCTCAGTTTCAGAGGATAAGGACTGTTAGCTGGAAGCTCCGGTGGGTCTTCTGTGAAATATATAATCGAGTTGCTCACCACTCCATCTTGCCTCTGTCTGGCATTCTCTAGAAATGAAGCACATTATCCTGTAAGCAACATTTCCTAGAGATATTAATGACCATGGAACCAAGTAATTCAATGACCAATTCCTCATCTCATGATGAATATCCAGATGTTACAAGATTAATGTATCTTCTAAGTATTCTGAACATAATATAAACAGTGACACCATTTCCCTCTTGCTATTCAAACAGTTATGGAATGTTTGTAATGCGTGAGAATAGACCAGACAGTATATATATTTTTTTTACTGTTGTCCACTGGAGAGAAACTCATGAATGACCACAGTGAAAAAATATATCCTGAAGCCTACCAGCTCATAGTGGACTGAAAGAGTACGCTTGGCAAAGGTTAGGTACATGGGGGACTAGTTAAGTATACAACAGGGTACATTCTGGTCGAAGAGCAACAACTTACCTGGAAAATAGGAGACAAACAGAGCTGAATAATTCAGTTTACCATACTATTTTCTAAATGTTCATTTATGTGGAAACCCGCTTTATACAGTCATGGCCAAAAGTTTTG